>JBBKCR010150734.1:0-18154 GCA_037577295.1 Ladigesia roloffi
CACACACACACACACACACACACACACACACACACACACACACACACACACACACACACACACACACACACACGCGATAATACGGTATACCACGGTAAAATAGGGAGGCGGTATGACGGTATGAAAATTTGGATACCGAACAAGCCTAATATATATATATATTTTAGATATATGCACACAAATGCAACTTCTTGATAAGTGCAATACCTAAAACCTGAATTGTTTTCTGTCTGCAACTTTGATTGATGTTTGTCAATACTGTGTTCACAGTCTGCTGTTTACTGTCTGCACTGTGTAACTGTCTGTATTTGTTGAACCGTTAACTAGCCCCTACAATTTCATGGTATGCATGGCATCCTGCTTCAGTTTAATGACAATAAAGGAGTATCTTATATTATGTTACCTGTGTAGGTATGATGGATCCTTCTCTGAGGTGCAAGTTGATTTTATCCAGAGGAGCATGAAGCTTGATTTCTTCACCTTTGCTTACTAATGAGTCACCCTGTGACACACACAAACTAAATATAAGTAAAGCGATTTGCAGCTTTAGGATACATTTCCCTGTTAGTCAGCTATATGGTAAGTGGTGAGTGAAGAATCTTACCGTGTAGAAATCATACCAGATGCCTTGTGGCAAATAGCCGATCACATAATCCACACCAGGGTCCAAAACTGGCGTAACCAATAAACTCCTCCCCCACAGGAACTGCCTATCTATGCCATATGTCTTCTGATCTGTAGGGAATCTGAAATATAATCATTGCAAAAGATAAGAGCACATGTAGAGGGCTAAATTCTAAAACTATGGCATAAGTAAAAAAGGTGTTGATTTATTAATAACTGACTATTATTGGATTATAACAAATAACATTATTCACCAAAATAAAACACCCAAAGAAACATCTGAACATGATCAGGACGTTCAAAATATCCACTTGTTGGGTAAAAATGAATTTGAGAGAGAGAACATTTGTATATTACGATCTTACGCAAAATATATCAGTCCTACTGAGGAAACAACAGACTGCGCGGCACTTAAACATAATACATGTCATTCTGACTTTCCCAATAAATTTTTAGGAGGTCTAACATGGCTGACTAATCTATCGTTTAGCCATATTCAAGTATTCCTCTTTCACCTTCCAGTCTGGTTCATCTCTGCTATAGACATGCCTGTATATCTCTGTATTAGTACAAATATATGTTGCAATGTGCAAATGTGTGCTGTTCCACTGAGCTGATTAAGAAGCCAAGGCAAGGTATCCTCGCTGTACTTCTTTCACCCCAAATGTGAGCAAAAGTAAGCTGTATGAGAAACCAGCACAGGAAAACTCACAAACCTGTTAAAACCAGGAAGTACTATCACTGCTGAATGTCTGCTAACCCATCTTTCAGTGTTCTCTTAGACTAGCTAGTAAATTAGAACCTACACTAGCCCTTCTTGATTTTAACATTAGCCCACCACACACAATCTGCATCCATTCTTTTCTGTTTCATGTTGTGCAATTTCTATATAAATGTGTGTGTGTGTGTGTGCGTAAGTGTACGTGTGTTAAAGCTATAGGACAAAGACAAGAGTATACATGTATCTCATCTACGTCTTTACAGACAATGAAGTCTCAGCCATTTTTTACTCTTTGTTTAATCTAATGTTTACTCTTTGAAATTTGCTTCAGCAAAAAGTAAGAAAAAAAAAAGACAAATATTACACTGTTTTCCCCTTTCCCCATTTTAGGGCTTAGTGGCCCAAGACAGTGTCTGAAGTGTAGTATGTCACCCAAATGCCTTGCCATTAGAGTAAGATAATTGTCAAACACATGAGCCTTGGCTGAACTAGTTTTAGGGTAAACTGTCAGAATGTTTTAGTGAACTGTGCCTTGCGCCTATCCTAACCATCAGAGGTGTGGTTTGTTTGCAACATTACATACATAATGTATGTTTGCACATCATAATGCAATGTGGAATGCAAATGCACATGAGTCTTACTCAAAAAACAGCGGTCTGGCAACAGTGTGACCCCGGATGTTTGCGTGGTGAAACAGAGTATACAGGAAGGGAAAGAGCGAATAACGGAGCAGCAGAGCTTCCTTCATCGCTGTGCGACCAGCTGGACTGAAGGCAGTTGGATCCTGAGCCTGCAGAAAACATGACCAAAAAAAACATAAGAATATTAAAAGAAAATAGGGCTGCACAATTATGGCCCAAATAATTATAATGATTATTTTCATAAATATTGAAATCATGATTAATTTACAATTATTATTTTAGGTAAAACATTTTTATTGCACTTTATACTTTAAACAAACAGTAAGTAAACAAGACTTTCAGTTCAAAATGAAACTTCAAATAAAAATAATTCAAATAATAAAATAAATTGACCTAAGACAAAGGGCTAACAAAAAACAAATGTGCGATTGCAGATTGCAATCATAAAGTGCAAAACAATGGGGAACAAATGAAGTCTATGGGGATAAGGCACACACTAGGAACAAGGAACAGAAACATACAGGCACACAAACACTCGTTCTCTCCCGAATACACACACACACACACACACACACACACACAGACACAAAATATTTCTCTCTTGCACACACGCAGGCATACACACACACACACACACACTCACACACATATATATATATATATACACACACACACACATACACAGTACTGTGCAAAGTCTTAGGCATCTGTATAAATTATATTTATGTGTAAATATGTTTACTACTGGACATTAATGTTAAAATATTTATAATAAAATTAATACAAAAATAAAAATACAACTTTATTACAGTAAAGATTGGTTTTGTGAGGCAATGGTGTTCTCCTGACCATTTCCCCATTCAAGTTTAATATTAATTTTAGCTATAATCAAATCCCTGCTCTGGCTGGTTTACTTGATTATAAAATTCCATAAGCAGCTCTACCTCCTTTAATCTAAATTCTCATCAAATCTGAAACCAGATCTGTGTTCTTCTAACCAGCTTTTGAGAAAAAAAGAAATCTTGAAACTTTTTTACACCTTTCTTGTGGGTTTGAGTTTATCCGGATGTTCACTTGTGTTTTTGTTGAGAAAAACCCACTGCTGGTAAAAACAGATTCAAACTGTTTTCACTCTCACACACACTCTCTCACACACACAGACGCACGCGCACAATCACACCCGATAACCAGCCCATCCAGCTCACGCATTGTGCAGCCCTACAAGAAAACATACATTTCACAAAGCTATAAACCTACTACACACAAGAAAACACGAAACCTTCTCTAAATCACCTCATACACTTAGAGTACCACAAACAATGTCTACAAATGGGATTTAATCCATTATTTTTGTGTCTTAAAACAGCTAAACTATAAATGTAAAGATTAAACTTTGTGTTCACTGCTTGCTGCATTAATATTAGCAATATATGAGATAATTTATGTTTACAACTACACCAAGCACACAGAGATAATCTCTGACATAAGGAAGGAAAAGATCAGAAGGGGATTTTGTGAAGGAACAAATTGTAAAAGAAATAGAGCAGTGAGGAATTTGTAACATTCTGCTAAGCAGGAGAGAAGGAGGCAGTAAAACATCTACTTTCAATTATCATGGCAGATGTGAGAGCATTGGAGAAGATGTACAAGCTTACAGTACTAGTCAGATACCACACAATTCTATAAGCACAACTGAAGTGCTTTGAAGAGACATGACTGCATGAGTGTATTCCTGACTCTGCTGTGAACATGGCTGGCTTTCTTCTTTGGGCAGACAGAACGTCACACTATGAAAAATGTATAAAGGGAGAACTTGCTTTTTCTGTTCACGACCTATGGTGGCACTTTAGTCAAACTTGGCTAAAGGATTGCATCTGCAGCCCTAATATTACACTGGCAGTGGTGGGGATTCATGAAAACGGCATGTGTCGTCCTCCACACTGCAAACACCAGACCCTGAAACTCTCATTGATACTTTCATTCGGACTGGTGATCGACCGATACTGATTTTTTATTACCGATACCAATTATTTGTATGTTTATGTTCCCGATAACCGATATTCAGAACCCATATTTATTTACTATTTTACTTCTGTTTTTGACAAAATTATTACAACACCACTGGACTGAAAAAGTGTTTTATGTATAAAAATCTCTCCCTCCCTCAAATCAAAAATGCTGCATAAAAATACATATCTACAAGATGCATAAACTACATATCAGTCAGTTATGTAACACATCTAATGTGTGCATTAATAGCTGTTATGTTTAATAAAGTTTACTAAATATCACAAAGGAAGTAAGTATACTTTACTTTTGCACACAGTTTCTCCCGCTGTGCTGAAATGGCGATCATGCATGTAATTCTCAAAAAGCCCACCAGATGGCGGTGTTTATCGGTAAACCCGACATTACAAAACCGATAACCGATTATGGTAAAGTGCTTAAATATCGGGAAAAATATCAGGAAACCGATATATCGGTCAATCTCTAATTCAGACCTTCTGAGTCTTCAACCTTATCTCTCTGAACAGGGAACCGAGTACCTTCACAGTTTGTAGAATGACCCACCAGACAGAGAACAAGGCAGTAGATTTGCTGCATGCTAATGTTAATGAGGAACTTACCTCCACAGCACCAACAAGATCCAAACACAACCTGGTGCACCTCCTATCTACCTACGCAAGATGCAGCCAGCCACTGTTAGGACAATAAGTGTGTGGTCAAAGGAAGCCAGTGCAGCGCTGTAGGACTGTCTGAACTCTATGAACAGGGAGCCTCTTTATGAGCTATATGACGACTACCACAGAGACTCATAGGCTGTCAGAGTACAACTTCTGAGAAGGTTAGGTGACATTCAGGTTAGGTGGCAGGCAGGCTGCCAAGGTGGTTGAGGTACCAAATCATTTGTCCGTGGAGTTTGAGGAGTGAAGGAACAGTTAAAACTTTGGAGCAAAATCTGCAGCAGAACACCACCATGACGCTGTGGAAGTCTTGCAGCATAAGGACTGAGAGAGATGTGAAGAGAATGATTGCAACCTGTTTATTAATGGGTTCAACAACAGGCTTCAGCACAGCTTCTCTTCCAGCTCCACCATGGTCTTCAGAAAACCCAAATCTCCCCCAGCTTCCTCAGTCAGTTCCTCACCAGAATGCTGTGCTCAATCTAACCTTTCTCCTTCTTCTACCACCTCACTTACTAGAGCCTCCACTCTCTCTGGATTATGGATGGACAGGATTACAAATACCCTGAGGTGCGCCTGAATGATAAGCTGGACGGTCACCTAAAAGAACTCTCTGGCCACCAACAAGAGAGGCAAAAATAGGCTCCGCTTCCAATGACGATGCTAGTCCTTTAGAATCTACAACATAATGCCGGGCAAGTCAGGAGTCTGTGGTAGTCAGCACCTTCTCATTCCACATTGGTGACAGGGAGCTGGCATGAAAATGGCAGACACCAAGAGACCAAGAGGAAAAGTGAGCTCACTGGTCCGAAATTCTGTCAGAAAGGAGAAAATAATTTGAACTTCGACCCATCATGGCCAATGCTGATCAACTCCACAGTGCTGTGGCCAAACAGAAGCACTTTCAGCCACAGACTCACCAGCATAAAGTGCTCCACTGAACACCAGAGAAAATCTTTCCTCCCCACTGTCTACTCCTCACCCTCTCACACACCGACACAATAACTTGCAGTAATGTGCTGCTACTCAGACATGCAACTTTCTGTGCGCCAAATCAACATTATACGCCATATTTTCATTAACATGAGCAACAATTTATTAAAGGCAAAAGTGTTCTCTGAAATATCACTACTTACGTTACTTAAGTTACTTTAATTACATGTAATAACACCATGTACAGCACAACTACAAATTTATGTTAAATAGCAGCCTGCTTCTGAATTTACTTTGTGTGAATATCTACATTATTTATACCCCACATCTTTTACTGACCATAGCATTTTGTGTATAAAGCACAAGGCAAATAAAACTTTTTCTGGAACGTAATCTTTTGACTATGTATTATATTTTATTTTGTACTTGTCTCTGTGTGACTGTGCAGTCAAAGCATGAGTAACTTACTCCAAGATCAATAAAGTAAGCGGATTTTGATTCTGAAAACCAATACATTTAAATATATCTTCCTTTTCAGACATTGTCAATTTAGCCCTGTCCCCAAATGCTTTAGTAATGAGGAATGTTTCAACATGGACTGCTTTTTAAATAAGCGACCGCATATAAGAACAGATTCAATGTAGATTTATCTCACACCTCATTAGACACAGTGACCAAAACAGCCTCAGAATTACTGGCACACACATTCGAATTTAGCTGACCATAATTGTGCTAGTTAATAGTTTGGAACTGTTCATTATGTGTGTTATTATATGGTCAACCCCACAGTTATTGGCACACTTTCTGGAGATTTAGTTCAACATAACCTAAGCTAAGCTAAATATAGTTTAAAAAACAAAGAAGGGCCCCATTAATATTTTTTTTGTAATCAAAATAATTTTAAGAGCTTTGTTTACTGCTGAAAAGGGACATTTCATACAGGTAAAATTAATGGTGTGTTAATATATATAATGCAAAACGACATATTACAGTAGAAAACTACAGTACAGCAGAGCTTTACACAAATATACACAAATGTACACAAATATACTTGCTAATCTGCATGCATCCACCCACCGGAGATTCTTTAGTATTGTGGTTTCTGGTGAAGGGATAGAAAGCTCCCAGCTGAGTCCAACGCACACACAGCTCTTCAGTGGTGGTGCCCGAAAAGCCACAGATGTCCGCCCCCACCAGTGGAATGCCCAGAAGGTTAAAAGTCAGCATGCCTGGAGAGTACAGCGAGAAAAATCATTTTGATACTAATTCAGTTTGTTTGTTTTTGTATAAATATATTTCATTGCTGGCTGTGTCAGAATATTGTAGATTTTGCTTGCAAGTTGCAAACCCATACCTGTCTTTACTTTTTGTCATTTGTCATTTCCAGTTGTTTATATTGGTATAATGCAGCCAAGCTTTTTGTTTTTTATAAGTGCTTTTCTAGTACCGTTGCTTTATTCACAAGCAAAATTAACAAGTTTTTATTTTTCCCCATCTGCTGCACATTTTAAAATACAGGTGGAGGGATATCTGTCACTGCTTTGCATGTGGTAAAGGGTTTAAATGCAATGTCTACCTGGGAATTCGAAACAAGGCTGCCAAAGAAACCTTGTATTCTATTAATTCTATTACAAAACGATCAAATGATACAATCAAATAGTTTGTTGAGTTAAATAAATACAAGTATAGACACTGAATTCAAACACAGCACGGCAAATCTAATTTGTTTCCTGAATCAGATTTTTTGATTTGAGCATAGATATTTCATGAGAGATTAAATCGGTCAGATCTTCGTAACATATCCACATGGGTTGCCATAGAAATGACTTATATCTCTGCAGGCTGACTGGGGAAGCACAAAACTTAGTTTACAGGTTGTATTCCGCTTAGACCTAAATGTGTTCCTTAATTACTTTAATTAGCAACTAAGATCTTGACGTGTTCCTTAATGAGTTTTTACTGCATTTATTAGCAACTAGAAAATAAATGAAGTGGGAGTGGGATGACCTAACCGGTAGATACCGTTAGCTAGAAGGATGGCAGGCTCTGCCTGTGTAAATTTGAGCAGAACGTAGTGCAGTTTTGTGAGCAAGTGAACTAGAAGTGAGGCTTCAGAGCAAGGTCTACAGAAATATCCCTAATTTAAATAGAGGATATTCACATAGGGGGAAAATGAATCCCTTTTTTCACTTGATTTGTAATTACGCTGCATTATGCTTGCAAATGAGCCTCTGTAGATAGAGTGGGCTTTGAGAAAGAAGTTGTGTCAGGAAAAACACAGGTCAATACATCCCAAAGTTTTTTGTAGTTGTAAGTCCATGGTTTACCTATTAGATGAAAAAAAAATCTTTCTTCTTTCTGATTAGAATAGTGCACTTGTTACATTTTATCCAAGTTGGAGGTCCGATCTGAAGTCCATCTTGTGTCTTATAGCCTTCCCCTATGTCCACATTACAAATTAATATTTTACCATAAACAAAACAGTCCCAAGTACATTTAAAAGTTACATTTCATTACCAATCAAAACGTATTGTAAACTATGGTTTTATTCCTCTGGTTGGGTCTTATGATGATAAACTAAGAGCCTTTGGGAGTGAAAAGAACCGGCTCTCCTTTGGGAACCGTACCAGGAGAGCCGGCTCTCTAAAAAAAACAAACTGCCCATCACTAGTAAACTGATAACTGAAGCTGTTGTGGTATTAACTGGATTAGCAGTGCCCACTGTCCATAGACACGGCCGTCCAAAATAAAACTTCATTAAAATCACTTAATCTTGTGAAATTACCATTCACTCGGTCCGGATCCGTTTGTTAACGCCTGCTTTTTTTAATACTAATATTCAATACTATTCAGGCAGATTGATTTGCCAATTGGCTTTAGAGTGTAGCAACATAATCTTTCCACAGGGCATCAAGTGAACCAAAACCTGACCCGAGGAACAAAACAAATGTTTTGCTCGATAATTAAATGCGTTTTTTAACTTTTGAATTTATTTGCTTGAGACTGCTTTTTAAAAATAGATAGTTTTAACTCCTGCTTTCCTGCTTTGGAAATGAACAATAAATAATGTGGACACCATATGAAAATGTGGACACAGGGGACGGCTAGAACACACCGGATGATCATCAGTTTGGATCTTCTACTTAGATGAAATGTAATAACTGAACCTCAGTGACATTTTATGGAACAAGTATATTTTTAAGTCGCACAGGACAAGAAATCTTATATGAATTACTGAAATAATGGCTACTTCACCTATTAGAAAGAGTGAAAATATCAAATAAATAAAATAAATATCTGCATATCTGAATGCAAAATGTGTTGTACTTCCCCACCCCAACCCAAATATCACAATAATGATCATAACACATCAGCATTTAAATACATTCATAATGGAAGCTTGAGTATCAGGATAGCATTATGATTATATAGTACTGAGGATCTGAAACCCACCCAGAGCTACTGTTTATTTATCCTTGTTTGGTTACCTGAAATGGACATATACAGGTCTTTCCACTGACTCCTGTTGTCCCCTAACCAGTGACCAGAGTACAGGCCCTGACTAGGAAACGTGGAGCGGGAAATAACAAATGGGCGTTTCCCCAGGATCCTCTTTAAAGCACTGAAACAAAAGAAATCACAATCACACACAAATGACCATTGGCTTACACTTGATTGTTCTGACTACTTCTCTGATTACTTGGCTAATTTAAAACAATTACAGGTGTAAAGTAACATTTGGATGATGTTTTATGCAAAATGACTTACAAATGTAAATGAATGAATGCAAAAACCATTTGTTTGGACAGTCGATTATTTACATGACAAATAATTGACTAACCAGTCTAAGGGCCTGTTTACACGAAGACGCTTGCGAGTAAAAACGACTAAATATTTTATCGGAAGTGCCTTTTGTTTACACGGTGACGGCGTTTTTGGGGCTTAAAGACGCAAAAATCTCAAACCACCCTCGAAAGTGGAAAAACTGAAGACGCTCCGGCGTAGCGTTTCTGTCTAAACCGGCCAAGACGCAAAACTCAGATCTGCTGTTCTGCTCACGGCGCTCCGGCGTTTACGTCACGCTGTAAACAAACATGTCCCATTTTGTGTATGAAGTACTCTCCATCGGCAGTGATAAAAATTACCTACAAAATCTACATGTAAATTAATTGTCAATTCAGAAATAAAATAACACCCGATCATGGCCCTCCATGGTAAGAATTTTGCCCCCCTGTTAAATACCAAAGATGAATGTGTGGGAATACAATGTGCCTTCGAGTAAATGTGCGACCTTGCTGAAGCTTTAGCTTCCAGGAGTCCATATAAGCTGTGCACATTGTAGTGAGATGTGATCTTCTGGTGTGCAGAGGCACACACAGTCTTAGCCCTCAGGCTGCCACCTAAAACACCTGGGAACAAAAAGAAAGATGAACAGACATAACAGGCACCGGGGAGCTAGTGATTAGCCTTGTGCAGATATAAACCTGGAATTGTTATATGGTGTAAACAGGATCTGGTACATCTGTACTGTTGTTATAATCCAGCAGAAGATAACCTGGCTAGCAGCCCCCACATACTTTAGGTTTGAGACTCCTTATTACAGCTGAATAATTACTGTTCTGAAATTACAATTGGAAAAAAATTACACTTTCAAACCTCAAGAAAATTACAAATTATTAATCCTCAATTTGTTAAATGGGGAAATTTCACCAAATTATACACCTCATTAACTGATATAAGCTTAACTTATTCAGTATATAAACCTCAAGCCTGAAATAATCAATGTTCTGATCATCTTGGCATGAAGGCTTGGAACTACAGCAAAAGTATAGAAAATATTTAAATTACAATCTCATGTTAAATGACACACTCAATAAATAATAAAAATAAATAAATTAAAAATTCCTTTCTAACTAACGATCACATTCCAACCTAAGCACCTCAAAATTCCATAAAGCCTAAAAAGGTTTATACCTGGTGTATAAGGAGGGTTTTCTAAGTCATTGTCAGGGCAACCATCAATAGACCCATCAAAGAAGTTAGAAGGTTCATTCATGTCCTAGAAAAGAGATGGTTTTCAGGCAGAAGAAGTATGAAGGTTATACAGAGTAAATAAATAACAGTGAAAGTGGAAGTTTAGGCATGGATCTACTCAATAAAAGATATTATCTTCACTCACAATCCACAGCCCATCAAACGGAACCGTCTCATGAAAACGTTTTAAGTTCTGGTACCACCACTCATGGGTGTTTGGAGCAGAGAAGTCTGGGAATGCGGTAAGTCCTGGCCAGACCTGAGAAAATAAAAACAAATAAAAATCTATTAACACAAACACTAGTTTTCAAACATTCTTCAACAGTACAGCAGACTACAATCAGAAGTGAAATTGCTTGGTAATGCGGTTATATTTTGAGATAATCAAGGGCATATCTTCTTAAAATACGCATTCACGTTTGTATGTTCATTTGTATGGAAAGACCGTAGGAAACAGTCAGATTGGTCAATTTACCAATATCTAACTTGGAATAACCTGAAAGCATTATTATCTAATTAAAATAAACAAAATGTGTCTGTAATATGCTTTAGTTTAAGAATGAATGTCAGAACTTTGTTGGCAAAACTCGATCCAACTCCATTGCCAACACCTTCTCAACGACATGGAATGCCACAGCTTAGCTACCCCCTAGAACACCCGTAACTGTCTAAAACCAACAGCTGTCTAGTTTACAATATTTAAACCAGTCTTAAAGTCTACATACAAAAACGTAAAGTAATTCCAGTGGTTTTTGAATGTTGAACAACTAAACTGAAATGAATTTGAAGCTGAATAGTAGTTCTGACACAGGTTATAGTTAAAAAGTACATTCAGCGTGATTAACTCTTTAACAAATACTGGATTTCAAGTAATGTACATAAATCATGTGTGTGTACACCTTTCCAATGAGTGTCTCTCCACTGGAGCTGTTGATGAAGACACCTTGCTTCATTCCCTCTTCAAATGGCCAATAGGAACCCGCAGGCTGAACACTGCTTATACCAGGGTCCTGAAATTAAAGGGAACGATGTGGAAAAGAAATATAATAGCATAAACTGTGAGGTACGATGGGGAAAAAGAGAGAGAGAAATCACACAGTTGTTAAATACATTCAGAATGATTAATTTCAGAACTCCACTGAATGAATGTGCATTTACCAGAATCATTACATAGCGCTGGTTGTGTATGTGAAGGTTTTTTACAACGTCTGGTAGGGTTGAAAAGTTCACAGGATCAAAAGTGAAGTCCAGGGCACGGTCCATGTAGTCAATGTCATTCCACTGGACATCCTGTAACATAAACGAGAGAGTGAGACCTCTGAATTATAGAAGAAAAATTTTATAACCCTTTTAAACATATATCTGAGAAGACAAAGAGTCGGGAGAACCGGACGTTCCAGAGAGGCCCACGCTAGGCCCTTATAGATTGAAGCCAGATGTGAGAGGATGGACTGTGTTAATACGGGGGATGTCTTGTAAAGGAAGAAAAATGTATGGACTGGACGCAGATATGAGGAGGGTGGAATATGCTAACATGTGGGATGTCCTGTAAAAAGTGTATAAAATGGACCTACAAGGTTGCTTGGGGCTTTTTTCTGCAGGCTACCTTTGAAGTTTATTTAATAAACGCCTGATATTTTCTGAACTCAGATGCCTCATCTCTCCTTCAAAAAAGACCTGCACCAAAACTCAGCACCAACAGTATCAGTTCACTGGTTTAGTTGATTAGTGGTATTAGTTCACTTTCTTAAAATCAAACTTTTGTTTATGGACAAATAAATGTATCTTGCTTTCAGTCAGGGCAATGAACACTGAAACCTCCCAGCCAACTTGCACCCTAGGTCTTTACATTCAACTCCACTCTGATAGTATTTTCGACATTTGTTGCATGAAATATAATAATTAAACTATGTGCGCATTCAACAAAAAATGTTATTTGAACAACTTCAATATGTAGAACTTGTATTTCCATTTATATATTTTTATATGGTGTTGGAATAATTTTCTCCTTCAGTTTCACTTTTTAAATACACGTTTGTTTATGGTTAGGAAAACATACTTTCTGTTAATAAGTGAACCTATATATGCCGCTTAAAATTTCAGGATCTAGAACTGAAAACTGAAAAATTTTCCATCATCTCAGAAACTTATTATTTTGAAAGAAACTGAAGCACTAAATGAAACTGAATAAACAAACATAATTATAAGTACTTCTATGTCGTACGAACATTATATTACCTGGAGCTACATGAGGAATTAGAGGTTTGTTGTATCCACAAAGGTGTACTTATCTAACCCCAGTGTGTAATCACGATTTCTGTCACTTATTCTTGTAAATTAGGTTTTAACACAACTGTAGAAAGCAAGACCTCCATTTCAGTGTAGCACTAAAATCATCTCTTTCTCTTACACCTAAGTCAAACTACTATAAAACTAAACAGCTACAGTACCTGAGGGATACCGTAGTTCCTCATTTCTTTCACAATATCCCAGGTTTTATTGCTGGAGTCATATCCCCACCGACAAAGATGATAGCCCAAAGCCCAGTATATAGGCATAGCAGGCTTTCCTAAGATCAAGGTAAACACATACATTAAAACACAACCTGGTTACCTAGACAATGGTTTAGGAATTTATAATGGAAAAGTTAAAAACATAACACTGACCTGTGACCTCCAGATACTCTGCAACCACAGAGCTAGGATCAGGGCCAAGAAAGACATAAAGGTCTAGAATCCCTCCAATCGTGCGCCATGTGAGGGCAGGTGCTGGTTGAAGAACCACATCTAAATAAACAGTTAACAAACAAAGTGAACATCGCTACTCGCCAATTTACATTTTTGTGTGCTTTTAATTTGATTAATTCTGTATTATTTTTTCAGAATCAGATTGGATTTGTTTTTCCTCCAATATTCAGTGTCTGTCTGGTACCAGAACTCTGTATTGGCCTGGAGTCAGCTCTTCACGTAATTAATACATTACAATCAGAATCTTTATTTATCCTGGGGGAAATTGCTTCTGTGGTAACTGCCACAACACACAGATGCAGAGAGACATAGGACACCACAATACTGCAAAATAAAATACAATAATAAAAAAGATATATATAATATGCAGTAAGTTCCGAATTATAAGAGTGTGGCTTATATGGTGCGGCTAATGCATATTTTTTCCACGTCGCCCAAAACATTTTGTCTCGTCATCCGAGCTTAGATGGGGACCATAAAATGAAATTGCACATAATATTTGGTAGGTGAGAACCAGTGTTGTTTTCGTCAATTAATTGTGGTTTACAAGATAAAAAAATGTCTCTTCATTTTCATTGACTAAACGAGACGAGAAATTATTGACGGTATGATTGGGAGGGGAGAAGAAAGTAAAGGAGGTTTGACCTTAGAGTTAAACGATGTCGTGTCCCAATACTTTTGACCACTGTGAGGTACACTGGCTCAGGTCGGGTTTCATTTTTTGGGCCTGATCTAAGCTCTGATGTGACAGAAATGTATCTAGAGTGAACAAATGTTTTTGGACACACACAAAGTCTCTCTCACACAGCATTTTTTTTGCAGCCTTTCCCTTATCCATGCAAAAAGGCTGATCCTTGTTCTGATTTTTGTTGTTGTGTAGACTATATTTGTTCAGGAATAAAAAAAAATAACAAAAAATAGTCAGATGTGTTCAGGCTCATACACTGAAAGTGAAGACTTTTACCAGTTTTACAAATGTGTGTTTTATGGCAACAGACACACTCATTTTCATTGTATTTGCACTTTTGTGATGTTAGGCCTATTCATTTATTTTATTTACGTGTGTACGTCTAAGTTCTAACAGAATTGGTTGGCAAAATAAAAGTCGTAAATTTAAATCAGAGTGTCTTCCATGTCTGGAATGGATGTACAGTATTGTTGAGACTATACGGTAATCAGATAACCTTATTTGAATTGTGAAATAGGCTTGACTAAAATACAACTTTCATTGACTAAAATTAGACTAAAACTAGACAAAAACAGTCCTGGTTCATTCTGACTAAAATAACACTAAAATGCTTAGACTTATAGTCGACTAAAATTTGACTAGACTAAAAAGAATATGGACGTGACTAAGACTAATAAGAATTAAAATGACAGCTTGATACAAAGAATAGACTAAAATTTAAATTAAGACAGTCCACCAAAGACAACACTAGTGAGAACATTGAATATTATTGGACATAGACTGTCACATAATGGTTAATAAATATACAGAAAGTAGTGTAGTCTGCCGCCCCCCCAGCAGAGTATCCCTAATAAATACCCTCCTTCTCCTTCAGAGCAACTATGACTCATTAGGCCTACAGATAAGTGTTGTAGCAATTCCTACATGTGATATGCTATGAGACCTTTCAAAACTGTAACGGTGTTGTGCCGACAATCTATAGACATAGGGTCTACTAACCAGCTGTCAGAACTAAACATCTCTTACAGAAGAAGAGCAGATTACAGAAGATATCAATTCTTCCTGCCTATAGTTTCACTGTCTTTAGGAGTAAACGTTAAAGAAAATTGCTGAGGTCAATATAAGCTTGTAGCAAGCATGCAAACTGAAATCCCCCAAAATAGTGTCAAACTCCAGTCCTGGAGGGCCATAGTCCAGCAGGTGTTAGCGATTTCCCTGCAGAGAAACACCTGGATAACCTCCCCAGTTACTTGCCAGGTTTGGGAACAGTCACACACTGTCACTGGTGTTGCTGAATATATCTACATGGAATCCTCACTAGGAGGTAACCTTAACTGTAATCTCATCAAAATAGTCATCATCAGAATTATGTACATAGACAAAACAGAGGCACTATTGAATAAAGTGATGATGTTGATAGGGATGTGCCGATCAGGTTTTTTTGCCCTTGAGTCAGAGTCCAAATTATTTGATTTTGTTTATCTACCAATACCGAGTCCGATCCGGTACTGCTATATACTATACTAAGGCGAACGATACAGAGTCAAATCTGATACTTCTATATACTATACTAAGGTGAATGATACAGGGTCCTGATCCGATACTTCTATATACTATACTAAGGCGATTGATGCAGAGTCCTGATCCGATACTTCTATATACTATACTAAGGTGAAATATACCAAGTCCGATCCCATACTTCTATATACTATACTAAGACGAATGATACAAATTCCTGATCTGATACTTCTATATACTATACTAAGGCGAATGATACAGAGTCCGATCCGATACTTCTATATACTAAGCTAAGGTGAATGATACGGAGTCTTGATCCGATACTTCTATACCCTATACAAAGGCGAATGATACCGAGTCCCGATCCGATACTTCTATATACTAAGCTAAGGTGAATGATACCGAGTCCCAATCCGATACTTCTATATACTATACTAAGGCGAATGATACCAAGTCCCGATCCGATACTTCTATATACTACACTAAGGCGAATGATACGGAGCCTTGATCCGATACTTCTATACCCTATACTAAGGCGAATGATACCGAGTCCCGATCCAATACTTCTATATACTATAATAAGGCGAATGATACCGAGTCCTGTTCCGATACTTCTATATAGCATACCAAGGCGAATGATACAGAGTCCTGATCCGATACTTCTATATACTATACTAAGGAGAATGACAGGTGACTTATTTGTGCTATCCTGGCTGTGATGTCCTGTGATTTCGTGCCGTCACATGGCAGTTTTTTCTCTCCTCTTCAAACTCTCCTGCAGCATGAGCTGACTCGTCTTAGCTGGGTTGCCTTGGTAAACATACATACATATGTATACCCAAGTCCTGATCGTGAGCTAATGTCCGATTTCGATCAAGTTTAAAACCATGTGATCGGGCCCGATTTACGATCACGAGATCGGATCTGGACATCCCTCGTGGTTGATGAAACAAAGATGACAATCTCTGACTAAAGATGCTATAATCAATGCCCCTAGGCTATAATATTCCTGAAACTGTGAACAAATCTTGCTGTTTATGAAATACAATCAATAAATGTTTCTTAACTCATTGACTGCCACTAACATCTATAGACGTCAATTACGTGGGCAGGCTCGGAGACGTCCTTGGGCACCTTGTCAGTAAATTTCAGGCTGGCATACATAGGATGTAATGAGAAAACTGACCTGCCGGTTAGGATGGAAGATGGGAGTCGAAGCTAACAAAGAAGCTAGCAATGTCGCCGAGCAGTAAGCAATCGAAGAGAGTATGTGTCGCAGACGTCAAATGAGTGGTTGCCATCTGGATCGAGCAAATCCAGCAGCAGAGCCTCATCCCCAGATGCTCATAGAGCTAAGAGCTAACGTTTATATATTTATTTTGCTTTGATCGCTTGATTTGTTCCTTAGCTCCTAGACACCCAACCACGCTAATCCCCACCGTCAGCCCATGCGAAATACACGCCCAGATAACTTGAGGCAATGCACCATGTACGCAGATGTATATTAGGAAATAAATTATTGTTTTGAAAAATAAAAAAAAACATTTCTCGGTGTTGTTTCTGCTGTTTTATAGAAGGGAACAAGTATTTTACATGTTAGAGGGGTCGCAAAGCAAAAAATATTAGTGTCAAAGACACTGTTCTGTTTGAAAAGTCTCGTTCACAAAAAGCTTGTTTTCTCTCTTTTTTTGGTCAAAACTGGTGTTTTGGTAAAACCCACCTCTCTTCTACAGCTGATTGCTAAAGATTGGAAAAAGGTAGAAACAAATTTTTTTTGAGGAGGAAGAACAGAGTCTATTCTTCATTTTGGTAGGTTCGGGGTTTATATGGTCATAACACACAATTTTCTGTGGTCCTTCAAATATTAGTAAAAATGCTCAAAAACTCTGGCAAATAGGAGTTGAAAATGGCTGGCAGTCAATGAGTTAACTTGAGGCAAGAGTAAAAATGGGGTGAAAAATGTGTGCACAAGCCACCTTTCACATATTTTTGAAACATGTTATATGATAAATAATAATTTTGCATTACATTTGTAGAACAATGTTTAAGTGCATGCATACTGGCTAACAAAGGTTTTGAAAGTACTCAAGGAATCTTACAATGGCAAATGAGTCTTATATTTTAAAGAAAACCAGAAAAAAAACATTATTTGGAAACTGAATTTCATTCATTACTTAGAACATTTACCCACAGTGATGCACATCGTTCATTCTTTAGGAAGTAAAACAAAACAACTACATTTTACTGCAGCTTTTATGGAAAAATGGGACAAAGTCCATGACTGATAGGTGCAGATGCATGAGAGGTGAACATGACAAAAGCATGCCTGTTTTATTAATGCTGTAAATAAGATGGTGTGAAGATTTCTGAAGATAACACCTTGAAATAATATTGCTGAAGATGATCCCATTTCACTTTACTTTTCAAAGTTACTTTCACATATGTCAGTTAATGGCGCAACGGGCATCTCGGACCCGTGGGCGGGTGTATGCAAAAAATCTCAGTTTTTTAACTGATTGGAGAAAGAGCACGTCAATCTTCTTGACATCACCTTCTTTGGCATT
>JBBKCR010150745.1:0-18154 GCA_037577295.1 Ladigesia roloffi
TACTAGAGGAAAGAGGTTGTGTTTGAAACTAACTCTGTCTGTGTTTCTTTTCCTTCCAGGCCTGTGTTCCTCACACCCGTTTTGACAGACCATGAGTCTTGGAGGTCACTGAATGAAGTCGACATTTCTCCTTTTGTTCATTGTTTCTTTTGTTCGTTTGAGGAGCACAGGTTCCTGTAAAAGTGAAGGACTGTTTTGTTTATCTTTGAGTTTTGGTGTGTTTTATTAAAACTATCCTTTACTAACGAGTGCGTCATCCCCTTTTTCCCCATATTTGCGGAGCGATCCGTAACACTTTACAGTATTCTCATTTTTGAATTCCTGTTTTTATGGGTTTTATGTGCTGGATGCACATATTATGTACAAATAAACAACTAAGTATTTGGCATCATTTAAGTTGTGGGCCCTGAATCCATAACCTATGAAAGTTGAATGTTTTGAGTGGCATTATGGAACTAAATCAACTTTCCTATGACATTTCAATTTTTTGGAAAGGGTCCATTTAATACAAGGATATATGTAATGAAACATCGCTACAATTGTGGTAGTGCCAACATTAAATGCCTTTTTTTCCTTTTCTTTTTTCCTCATATCTGTGGTGTTGTGCAGCGGGAAGAAAAGGCCCGCCTGAGCTGACAGCTTGTTCATTCCTGACCCAAAGATGATGCTTCCAGCCATTATTGGTTCTTTTAACATTGTATGATATCAGACAAACGCATCAATGTTGGAAGAAGACAAATGCAAAGCGGGAGAAATTACAGGCATTGCAGCCTGGAGTGTAAGAAAAGACCCATTCATGAGAGCTCGCAGTATTAACAGTGGGGGAACTGAGAGAGAATATGTAGCACTTCCACCTCGACCTTGAGTGAACTGCTCTGATAAATGCGCAGAGGCGGAGTTTCACGATCAAAAGAACAAGTCCTGCCGGAGAGGGAGGGACAGACCAGTATTTACCCAAAGGTAGAGTGTTAAGACCTAAACAAGCACCCGGGCAGCCACAGTGTCACAGATCAGCGTCACAGTTCAGCTGGTCAAGTGAGGATACAAATAAATGCAGGTTTCCATTGAGATCAAAACGAATCATGATGAATTGGCAGGGCTTGTTTGCGCTCTGATTAATGTGTATACTTTAAAGATTTTGAAAAAGATTCCAGGAAGCATGGAACGAGATGAAAATATCAGAGAATGCAGAGAAATGTTTTTATCACTCTATTTTCCTTCTCTGAACTTGCCCTATCCGCTCACCTTGCCCTTGTTTGCCTGTGTTAGTGTGTACACTGTATTCAGGCTATACAGTCAGGGAGGCTTGTAAAGAAGTCTAGCACAGAGCAAATCAGCAAAAAGCCAATACATGTGAAAACTGACCTTGCTAAAAACCCAAGTGTGAATAATGCTCAAATGGGAGGGCACTCCAGACGGTTCGTATAAGAAAAAGGGTGGGCACGACTGCGCAGAGCAAACTTACTCATTCTCTTTGATTCTCATGGAGAATGTTAATTACAATATAGTTGATGAACTGCACACATGGTTTGGCAAAATGTTGTGTCTTATAGTCTCAGCACACACACGCATGCATACAAGCACACAAAGATTTGTATCTGTATCATGTGCACCTATAGCAGAGTAGAACTAGTCTTTCAAGTTCATTGTCCATGTGCAAATTTGAATTTACGCTGGCTGTTGTGGACACACAATAAATAAATGATATTTTCATGGCAGCAGTAATAGGCTAAAAAGAGTATGAGTGGTAAAATGAGAACCCTCACACATATACGCCTTGCAAAAGTATTCACCCCTCTTGGCATTTTTGTCGCCTCACAACCTGGAATTAAAATGTATTGTTTGAGAGTTTTTACCATTTCATTTATAGAACTTTAAAGAGGTATTTTTATTGTAAAGCAAACAACAAATAGAACAAAACAAGAATTCAGCATGCCTAGCTGTTCACTCCTCTTAAAGTCAGTACTTTTTCGAAACACCTTTCTTTGGAGAAGACTCTGTGTTGGCCACATCTTGCAACTGGGATGTTTGCCCATTCCTCAAGGCAAAACTGCTCCAGCTCCTTTTTGTGTGATGGATTTTAGTTGTGAACAGCAATCTTTAAGTCTGGCCACAGATTCTGACTAGGCCATTCCAAAGCATTTAATTTTTTTCCCTTTAAACCACTCAAGTGCTGTTTAAGCAGTATGCTTCGGGTTGTCATCCTGCTGGAAGATGAATCTCCATACCAAATCTCTCAAATCATTTGCAGACTGACACAAGTTTTGCTCAAGAATATCCCTGTCTTTAGCGTCATCCCTCTTTCCTTTGACTTGGACCAGTTTCCCAGTCCTTGCTGGTGAAAAACACCCCAGAATGATGCTGCCACCACCATGTTTCACTGCAGCGATGGTGTTCTTGGGGTGATGGGATGTGTTCGGTTTGTGCCAGATATAACATTTTGGCAAACAAAACATACCCTCTTATTTTTAACACTGAGTAATGGCTTTTTTGGACACTATTCTATAAAGCCAAGCTTAATGTGCAGCTTAATTGTACAGCTTAATTTTACAGCTTAATGTGGTAATATGGACAGAGACTCCAGTCTCTAATGTTGAATTCTGCAACTCCTTCAGGGTTAAATTTGGTCTCTGTGCCCAGTCTGGGAGTACTGGTAGGCAGCTTTTCTTGGCAGGTTTGTTGTGGTACCATCAGTGGTGTAACTAGAGCAGGTTCAGCAGGTGCAGTCGCACATGGGCCCGTGATATCCTGGGGCCCGTCACTACCCCAGACCCGCTTCTTAAAAAATAAATAATAATAAAAAAAAAAAAAATCCAACAGTCAAATAAAAATGTGCATAAACCAAATCTGCAGCAGTTTGCAGAAAGCTCCAGTAAAAAGGATGCAGAGTGGAGCGGAGATGCGTGGCTGCTGTGAAGTACCTTCAGCCACAAGATGCGAAATCTCGGCCTGTTTCGTTTTGCTGCAGAAATGACAGTAATTTTGTATTTATAATTGCAATCTATATAAGCTACCTCTGTGATTCTGGTTCTTTACAGAGAGTATTGTGGTCACCTTTAAAATGTATTGCATGTATCAGGGCTAAAACATCCTCTGGAAATTTTTGAAACAGTGTAAGGGCCTGGATTTAATTTTTGCCCCTGGGCCCATGAATATGTTGTTACGCCACTGGGTACCATGTTTTTTCCTTTTGAAGAGAATGGAGTTGATGGTGCTCCGGAGGATCATCAAAGATTTGGATATGTTTTTAGAACCCAACCCAAACTTGTTTTGAGCTCCATGGTCTTTATGGTGTGATGCCTCTTGCTTAGTGTTTTTGCAGGTGTGTTTATACTGACAGATAATTTGACACTGAGTTTGCCCCAGTGGACTTTTTCACAAATTATGTGAATTTTGAAGGTTATTGGTTGCACTTCATAAACTAGTTTGATTCCTTACATATAATATAATAATGTAAAAAAATTGGTAAAAAGCCAAGGGGGTGAAGACTTTTGCAAGGCACTGTATACTGACAGTTAAGACAAGTCAAGTAAAGAAAGACAAAAATTATAGAATCCATTAAAAACATGTAAAAACTTAATTTAAAATATTAAATATAAACAGGTGATTGTAACTACACGCTCTGGTGAGAAAACCTGAAAAATGAGAGGTGGAGAGATTCCTCTCTTATTCAAAAAGAGGAATAGTGTGTTGCTGCTTCTTGCTCTTGCTGCAGATGTGAAGGCAGCTGCAGCACTAAGGCTTTGGCACACGTTTATCTTGGGGTGTAGCAAATTGTTGTCAGCATTAAGTGAGGCATCAATGCTTGACTGGTAGTCTCATAAAATTATGGTGGGCTGCTCATGGTCCAAAATCAGATGTTATTTAAAGCTGAAAAACTTTTGAATGTTTCTGTGTTAAAAAACAGGCATTTGCCCCATTGAGAAACATTGAACACAGTGACAATACTGACAATATTGATAATTGATAACTTCTCTCTGTTTAGTCTTTGTTAGGACCCATTTATTACTTTTAAATTGAAGACAAATCACTTGTGGTAGACACAATATCATATGTAGTGGACACATTCTGACACATTGTCAGAAATCACTGAAGCAAATCTCCTTAAAACTAAAGACCTTGATTCTTTGTGATTATTTTAGCATGCAGTTTGTGGGCTGCTTATTAATGTACTTTGATATTTCATAGATCAAAGCTTCAGCCTCGTACCAAACTAGAGAAGAAATCCTCTGATGACAAACATGACAAATGAGTTTTTGTTGATCAGTGACTTCTGGGCTGTGGGAAATGTGTGTAAAATTGATGACTGTTTTATTGCTGAGGCACAAGAAGCTGTTCATCAATTTTTTCTGAGAATTCTCATGACCATGTGTCACATTTTGGTGCCATCCTCGCCCGTGACCATCACATGGGTCAGCTGGTGGTCTAGTGCAGAGGTTCCCTACCACCTGACCACATAGTCATTTGATAATGTGCTGCTCACAAAGACAGAATTAAAAAACAAATTGATTATGATTTATTGATTTGAGTCTGAATGATCTTTTATTTGGAAAAATAAAAAAACCCTACTTGTCTCTTTCATGCATGCCTCATTTAGTTCGGTTGAATTGCACTAGAGTTCGTTTTCCCAGTTGGTGTGGTACGTTTGGGCATGTGTGAATGCAACAATCGCACCCGAGTGCACACCAAAAGCGGACCAAAAAAGCATACAGGGACTTCCTTGAAGACGTGGTCTCTGTATGCTTTCAAACAAACCCTGAAGCGGTTTGTTTGTGGTAAGAACACAATCTGAACTAGAACAGACCCAACTGCAAAAAGTACTGCGCCTTTTTGCACTAATCCAGCTGTACATATTGTCACGTGACTGCATTTTGGTTTGTTTCAACTAGAGAAATCAAGAGTTGTGTAAAAAGGACCCAAAACGGCAGAAAAATTCATCATCGTATCATTTGTTGCTCTTGGTCTGAACCAAATGAACCGAACGACATATGTGAAAGCACCATCAGTCACTACACTCAAGTACATCAAAAATACAGCTCACAAGCCAGCAAAAACGAGTAAAAAACAAACAACTTCGTATTTTTAGGCACTTTGTTTTTATTTGTATCTGTACCGGTCCGTGAAAATATAGTTTGACATGAAACTGGTCCATTGTCATACGCACCAGGTCGCGTGACGTCACTAGGTAGCGGAAGTAACTCACGCAGGAGGGTATATAAACAGGAAAACAGGTGACATCAAGCACCCAGACATTAGGGTTCCAACCTATGCTTCACAAGCATAACCTTTCATCCCAATTATACCTAAACACCAAACCACGGTACCGTGAGTACTTCCTCTCCTCTCCCTTCACCTCAATACCCCCCTCTGCGTGCGTACGAGTATGAGGGTTCCTTGGTGGGAATCTCATCTCCTCATGGAGCGTTCTCAGAGTAAGGCGCGTGGTCACCAGCCCCCTTGTTTGTATCTGTGACTGGGCTCATCCACCACGCTACATTGGTAGCTCACTGTTCTCTCCCACATTGCCGGTCATTATTCGACATCCATGGTGCAAAAATGGGTGTAGTCTGCTGGCCTAGAGATTAGAATCAGAATCAGTAAACTTTATTTATCCCAGAGGAAATTGTTTGTGGTGACTGCCACATCACACAGACACAGAGAGACACAAGACACCAGAATAAAGTAAAAGAAAAAAATAAGATACTATAATGAATAAAATAAGTACTATAATGAATAAAATAAGTCTAATATCAGCCTAAATAGAATCTATTAGAAAATCCAGAAAAAAATTAAATGAAATCTGAACAAAAAGAAGATCATTGGAAAGAAACAACCACAAAATGAATATAAGTAGAAATATTGCACATGTTACAGTGTCATCACTGAGGTTCCCTTGAGCAAGGTACCGTCCCCACACACAGACCCTCTTTGGTGGGAGCCCCCTGCATGAATTAGTGAATGGGTTAAATGCAGAGAAATAATTTCACACTGTGGTGTGTTCATTTGTGACTATAAGGGTTCACTTTATTTATTTATTATGGCTCTTGTGAATCAATCCAACCCAACAGGTCCACTCGACCCTTTCCATGGCCAGTGTACCTCCAAAACCAGCTCAGCTGGTGTTGTGCCGGGGCTCATTATGTCAACCATTCCAGAGTGTTTAGCCACAAGTCTGCTCTGTTTACAATTCAGGCACGGCACACAAAAGGACACTAAAAAAGAGGAACAGATGTACACATAAGCACGGTGCCGCGCTCGCTGCTCTCTCCTGCTCGGCTTTCTCAGAGAAGGCACTCGAGTGAGAAAAACAAGTCCAGGATCCATACATTGATTCTGGATATGCTTACTTGGGTGTGTGGGTTTCTCTCTCACGGATGCCCCTCCCTCCCCTAAACTGTACCTTGGGAACAGCTGTCAGCTATTATGGCTGCACACATTAACCAGTTGTCCAGTGCCAGTGGGAGCAGAGGGTTATAATAAGAGCTGATATATGGAGCCCCAATTAACTGTCCAGCAGACACATTTATCACTCTGATGCCTATTAATTTTCCCTCGTTTATGATACAAAAGAGACATTAAAACACCAGGCCCAGCTTATTTAGCAACATCTCCATCCACTGGACATCACATGCCTATCTAGTCAGTTGTTATTCTGCTACTCGCAAGGTAACAAATTCACATTCTACTGAAGGTTAACGATAGATTAGCCTGCATTTCGGACATCAGTGGACTGTAGACTGCTCGCAGTGGCGCGCTGCTGGGTTGTGTTACAGCCGGCTGTGCTTTGCTGTGTGCTTGAAAATTTGCCAGCTGTCTTAGGTCTCTATGGACACCAGCATCACAGTAACACTACAAAGCGACTGCATCCACAGGCTTTGCGCTGCATTGCTGGAGGTAAGACCGCTTTCACGGGTAGCTGAATCCCAGAGAGGTCCCGGCAGGCTTTCGTCCTCTATGGCAACTTTACAGAGTGCAGAGAGACGTCCCTGTGGACTTCATATATGTATGGTGAGAAGATCCCTTAATCCCCATTTAATCTGTGCCAGCAGAGTCTCATTACTTCACATTACGTTCCATTAAGAATAGCCAAAGACAGCACATGGGCAGAGAAACATCATCATCAATCTTCCAGTGCTGTATTGGTGTTGACATCCAGGCTATACCCAAAGTTGGGCCATTAAAGCTCCCTGGTTCTTTGCTGGAAACACCAGGTTTGCCTTTATTGTCTTATTATCATCCACAAAAATCATTCCACACACGTCTGAATTATTCACATTGGTAGTGATGGGCACTAAATATTTTAGAATTGATTTGACATGAGGCTTTACCTAAAACATATTTTTCTATCATTTCTTTTTAAAGGGATACATGCATGGTCCAGTTTTATATTTGTACAGAATTAGCACAATTTGATCAATATAAACATTTGTTTAGGCTAAACTTCTGAAGACTGTTGGTTTATGGGGTTGTTTTGGAAGGTAAATGAAATGGTTATATTTTCATGTTTGGGTTTGGATGTAATTGAAAACGCTATATTTGCATTTCAGACATTGAGAGCTCTGGTTCTTATCACCACTGTTTTAAAGTCTTGCCAGCCCTGTCCATTAAACACACCCCTCCATTTCACATTCTCACACCATGCCTTTCCACAGCAACAATGAAGCATCTCCGTTTCAGAATCTCCTCATGCAGTGGACACTGCCAGGCCTTGGGCGATAAAGATTTGGCTCTGTGTAGCTTTGTTGATTCTTTGGATTTTGGCTCTATACTAAATATAAAACACAATGTAGTAAAAATGTGTGTAACCCTGCCTGAATTTACCCCTGATTATACACCAAATGCCTTCATCTTCATGAATGCCTTCATCACCAAATGCCTTCATCAAGTGGCTGTTCATTTGGTAAACCGACCCCTAAACTTTACTTTAAAAAGAGATTTCAGGCATGAGACCCCTTCTTTTACATTTCAGGTGTTAATATTATATATTTTATGGGCAAATTTGAAAAAGTAAGGGGAAATTTAGCAGTTTTACCCATAAATCAGCCTTTACTCGTGAACATTTTCATCCATTTATTTCCTACATTTCCTGTATGGGAAATTAAGGTTAAAATTAAGGTCATCTTAAGGGGTAAAATGAAAGCGTTTGGTTTCGTAATGACAGTCATGTGGACTAAATGTTTGAACTAAAGAAATTTGATGCTTAAATTCTTTGTCACACCAGGAGTTTTACATAGAAGAAATGCCACTCTTGTTTTGCCGATCTCATCTTGATAATCGGCCTCAGATTCATCTTGTTTGTGCACCAAGCTGCTCGGGTACAAAATGTGAAGGTCTGTCTAGGCAAATCCCTTCTGTTTGTTTACAGTATACAATCTGGTCAGTATACAGTCTGTTAAATAACTTGCTGAGGCCTCCAGAAGTGTGAAGGCTCTCTAGTTGTAGGACTCCCTTCTTCAGCAGCTTATTTAGGAGGCTGCTGAGTTTTATCCAGGTCTGCAGAGCCCTGGGGGGTCAGGCACTGCTGATGTACTTCATAAAATCAGTATAACACTATATTACTCTCTCTCAATAAATGTGGACATATTTCACAGACTTCAGTCTTGAGTTAAGTCTGAGCTTTGAATTCTTAATATACTCTTTAACTTTCGGCAAATGGTGGCCTGTCTGTTGCACCCCTCCCACCTCGTTATATGCATCGCTTCTATGTACAGAACGGAATGCCACAGGAAATCCTTTCTACCTGTGGCAATGAGGCTGTATAACTCATCCCTGTCCCAACTCAGACTGTGCAATATAACTTGGCTGTTTTCATGTGAATTGACAGAATTTACTCTTAATCTCATCCCCTCATCATCAGCTGCCATTTTATTGCATTTATTTTAGTTTTTATTGCATTTTGAAGTCACTTTCATAAACCTTTTGCACTACTGTTCTGCAGGTACAGCACACTAAGACCCACACACAGCAACACTAATGTTACAGTTATTTTGTTACAATAATGTTCTTGTAATTGTTTTGCACTATTGTTTACTGTCTTTAACTGCCACCCAGGGGTCCGGTCAGTTACCATTTTTTCCCATAATTTTGTGCTCCTTTCTCATCCATTCATTTTGCTAAACCGCTGGTTCTAAATTTCAGCATACAATACAAGCCAATCTGCATCAGTGACAATCTTTTCATCCAACAATCAAAGGTCATGCATATGAATAAAATGTAAATGTGTTTGTGAGTGGGTGGATAAAGAAAAATAAATATTTAAAACACATGTTTTCTTTTCTTGGTTTTGTGGTTAGTTGAAATATCCCATTCCTATACTGCCATGCTAAAAGTCATGCATTAGAATAGTAACTATGAAAACAATGTCATAGACAGAATATGAATAACAGGCTTGTGAAACATTCTTAAAAAGGACTTGTTCGCTGTCATGTCCATTGTTAATGAAAAGTCATGACTTGAAAAGTCATCATGTTTTGCAGCAAGGAACAAAATACATTACATGCTTTTGTGTGATAACAATAGTTAAGCTGTGAAAATTGCAGTAACTGACAGGTTTCGGTTGCGGGTCTGGCTCCTTGCCTAACTTTTGTAATGCAAGCCCTTTAAACAGGAAGTGTAAGAAGGACAGGAAGAGCACCGCAGAGAATGTGGTTAAAAATGTCAGTTTTTCAAGCGTCACAGTGAGTCACTGCGGCGCTACTACACGCAGTCTGCCACCTCTACACACAGTGCTAGCTCATGCTCTGGTTAGTCACTTTATGTTCAGATATGGATGTTTTGTGAATGAATTTATATATGCATGTTTTCAGGCCATACACATTGCCTGTTATTGCCTGACCTATGAA
This sequence comes from Ladigesia roloffi, assembly GCA_037577295.1. Classification (NCBI taxonomy): domain Eukaryota; kingdom Metazoa; phylum Chordata; class Actinopteri; order Characiformes; family Alestidae; genus Ladigesia; species Ladigesia roloffi. The sequence goes on from JBBKCR010150745.1 coordinate 9,843, forward strand.
ATGGGAAAAAAGGTTTTCCTGGTAATCCTGGATCCCAGACTTGTCAACACTGGGTAGATGATTTAATCAACAAAAACAACCACAGCAACAACACTACTACTACCACTACTACTACTACCACTGCCACTAATACCACTAACACTACTACCATTACTACGACTACCACTACTACGACTACCACTACTACCACTGCCACTATTATTATCACAACCATCACCACTACTACTAATGCTACTACTAATGCTACTACTACTATCACCACCACTAATGCTAATAACACCGCACACACCACTACCACAAGTACTGCTACTACCACTACCACTGCTACTATTTCTACATCATCATCACAAAACTTAAGAGTTATTGCAACAGCCTAAATATCAGGTAATTTATTGGAAACATAGACTCTACTTACAGCTTCTAAAATGTTTTCTTTGGTACTTAGCTCCTTGTCTCAACAGACACTTCGCACGTTTGTGCGTTAACAATGTTAATGTTCATCACTTTCAATGTTCTTAAGACATTTTACTGTTTCAACTTTAGAAAATAAGCAGAACATCCTAACACTCAATTTGTGATTTATTTCTTTGCACACACAAATCTTGCTGCTGGTATACAGTGCCCGTCAAAATACTGTATTCATCCAGACAGTAGCTATTGTTGATTTCACTGCATGTTTCCACTTTCCACTTTATGTTGCCTTGTCTTGGCTTGTCTAATTGTATTTTTGTGCTTAGGTTCCTGCACACATTTGTGTTCTGTTTGCACTTGTGGTCTTGAATTGTTCTGTTCTGTTGTACTCTGTGTTGCCCCATGATCGTGGAGGCACGTCTCTTTTCACTCTGTACTGTGTGTGTGTATGATCAATAAAACCTACTTGACTTGACTTGACATGTTTATTTGTGTTTAAAATATTCTTCTTCATTTTCTTGGCAGAAGAATATTTTTGTACCTTCTCCCACAGTTAATCAAATTGTTATCAATAAAGTGCTGGTACACCACATATGTGTTGGGTAGACTTCACTCTAAAGGTTCTCATCTCAAAGGAGCTTACAACAGCTGGTGTAGCTGGAGCCTAGGCAACAGGGGGTGTGGAGTGTGGCATTTAAAGTGATTTATTTCGGCTTGTGTGGTTTATATTGGGTATTTTTAAGTGTCACTATACCTGTCATTTATGTGTGTCTTTCAGTTCATTGTAACTCAAGCTTAACTCTGGGAATCTACCCCCCCTCCACACACACACACACACACTTTTTAAAGGAGGTGATAGATGGATCAGTATTGAAGGTCCCTTTCTGCTCGGGTGTTTGGAATTAATAAGATGTTTCTATGTGGCATATTCAACCATAAAATCAGGTGTGAGTCAGTAATTGCAGCAAGGTCATGCAGCCCAGTCCTTCACCAGAGTGGGTGTAATGCTGCTTATCATTTCTGTGGTATTTGTTTACTGAGGAACAATATCCCAGGTTCTAGATCATCTCTCAGAAGAGGCGGCGTGTCTGGCGGCTGACGCCACACACACCTCGCCTTACACCAGCTGCGAGGTTCACAGTGGGGACAGCCGCAGGGTGCAGCACAGATGTGTCTCTCATATCCTCTTGCAACTTTATGAGCCACTTCACATCTGTATAATGTGGTTAGACACTTGCAGAACGTTTTCAGACAGAGATAAAGAATTCCAGTATGGAAACAAGGGGAAGGAATATTCAAGGTTCAAGGGGTCATCAGGCAGATTTATAGAATGGCTATTGTGGACGGCTCAGCCAGCCTCATTTATTCAGTATGATGTGAATGGACATAAATGCTTCAGGGTGAAGGGAGGGACTGACAGCTCAGACATGTTCTCTATATGGACATAAGTATTGGGACACACCTCCCAGTTATTGAATTCAGGTGGCCTCTTACCTTCAGTGAAGGGCAATCTTAATGCTTCCGCATCCAAATTGCTTCCAACATTTTAGACCCAGTTTGGGGAAGAACCTTTTTTATTCCAGCTTGACTGTGCCCCAGTGCATAAAGCGAGCTCCATAAAGACCTTCTCGTCCAAAATTAGTGACTGACCTCATAAATACTCTACAGAATGAACGGGCTCAGATTTCCACAGAAACTCCAAAATCTTGTGGAAATCTTTTCAAGAAGAGTGGAAGCTGTTTTAACATCAAAGAAGGACCAACTCCATATGAATGTTTATGGATCTGAATCCAATGTCAATAAAGTTCCAGTTGGGGTAATGGTCATGCATCCCAATACTTTTGTCTATATGGAGAGAGAGAGTTTCTCACTTGATATTTCTCAAATCATGATGCCTATAGAGGCTCAGAGAGAGAGAAGTCGAGATAGAATCTATGGACCCAGATGCAGAAGCACACTCAGTGCCAACTCCTGACTTAATTCCGAAAGCAACAGCTGGTTTGCATTTAGAGCTGACAGGCAATGAGAGCTATCAGGAGCCGGGCCTTTAGCATGCCAAAAGCACAGACCTAAGCACTCCTAGTCAGCAAAGCTTAAAACCCTTATACATTTCCCCTATAACCCTAATCTGCCTCCTCCAGGAGCTCTACAGCACGTCGCTTCAGTGCCAAGATAGAATTTTGTAATACTTCCTGTTAGTTGATACAAGTTTAGTCTTGTTTTAGTTAAAAGATGGAAGGCTGGATGCATTCGCTTTGCCTTCTGTGCGCTGCTGATTAAAGCTGCATGACTATGCGGAATGATCAAGCACTAGTGTCAGAGATCTTTCATTTATAATGCATGCTATGGTGCTTGCTCTACCTTTCAAATTATTATGTAAGCTTAGCTTTTTCACTGGAGCCCCATCTCAAGCAGAGGGCGAGATTTAAGGCTTGTTCCTCAGCTGGTGTTACCACACCACCATTTTAAGTACCTGATCCAATCATCTAATATATTGTGTAGGTCATAAAGATAATTGACATGCTCGTATGTTTTTTTTTTAATCTTATCCAGTATTTTCTGCAGATCAACTAACCACTCGCTACTACACCCATAAATATACGCTTTCATGGAAACTTTTGGAGCAGCTTTACACAACGTTGGCTTTCACCCTTTCACCGCTCAAAAATTCAGTTTATTAATTTCAAATAATATTGATTTCACATGACAAGTCATGATGTTATATCATGTGATTTATTTTTCAATGTGTACTTGACCCAACTTTAGCATGCTGGACAATTCCTTGTTGTTTCCAGTGTAGTTGTGATGAACATGTCCCAGCATTTCACTGACAAAACGTAGTGTTGTGTTGCAACTCATTAGATGTGGGATATTTGACAACGTCCTTTTAAAAAGTATTGAGAGATGTCACATAGTTGATCAGGTGTGCTCCTGCTCTGCTTGAAATAAAAAACGCACTTAGATTGCCATCACTTTAGCAATAAAAGAAACCGCTACCTTGGGAAAAGATTCATTTACATGAGACTCAGAGAAGCAAGAATGGGAGGGTTCCGACCTGTGGGAGGATTTGTGCCAACGGCTTCGAGGTCATGGCCTCCCAAAAATCTTTTTTCTCATTTGTCTTTTTGTCTCTGTTTATCCCGACTGTCCTCCCAAGGCCTTCAGCAGAAACCCGGCCTTCATCACTGGCTATTCTTAAGCCCTTCCTGTGCAGCGTAGCAACACTGTATTTGTCACTGAATCACCCCAAAATACAACAATGAGTCTCTGTTTGATTTTAGATTTCCTGCTTGAGTCCCTTAAGGGCGACATTGTGAAGAGTAAGGATGGCAGCGATAACCTCCCTCCACCGAAACCCTCTCCAAATTCCCATCCTCATCACACAATAAAGAGTGTGTGTTCCCACTCAGGCCACGAAGACCGGGCCACGTCTAATCCCCTAGTCGCAATTACCTTCTCCCACATGAAAGAAGCCGTCATGCTTGAGTGAAGATCCTGAATGTGAAAAGGAACAAATTATATTGTGTCCATAAACACATTTGCGAGAGCACTCACCAGTGCAGTCCTAGCTTGTAATGTCAAACAAACAAAGGCCTGGTGTCACACGTCGCCTCTGTAATCGGCATCTGCTGACCTGAATAGAGACGTGAATGGGAGGTATTTTGGTATCTTTTCTCCATGTGTTTATAATGCACTGAGAACAATAGCACATAGACTGCCAACCATCTGACTGCAACACACCCGACTGGCCCAGTGCCATCTATGGACTCCTTTTATTACCCCCCCCCCCCCAAAAAAAAGCATTTATTCAAGGCTGAGGCAGGGTGGGGGTGCGCCTGTAAAAGTGTAATTCCAACTGTGCACTCTCATTTGAGCTTTCAGCTGCTTTAGCTGAATTAAACGCAGCAATTTTCAGATTCCTGAAACTCTTTCCGTAGGTGCCCTCGAGTAAAACTCAGTTTCAAGTGTCAGGAAATCGAGGGAGCAAGTAAGATCACGCAGCTCCGACTAGCAACAAAGAATCACGTGAAAAATTTCTGTAATATCAGCTCATTATATTGAGCTCTTTTTCTGTACAGAGGCTAATCCCAAGAGCCACACCATACTTATCCCTCTGCTCTGTGTTTACCTGTGTTACCTTCAGTACCTCAAGTATTATAGACAAAACTGTTCCACACATTTGACAGTGAGAGGGTCTGAATCTGGAACCCTTATGCCAGTGGTTATGTAGTTGAACAACTAGCACGGCTGCAGCCTCAGCACAAAACACAACAAAATAAAGCAGAATACACGTCATGGCAATCAATATATTCTGCAGTCATAAAAATATGAGTTTACATCCTTTACATTTTAGTTTGATTTATGAAAAAGTTGCATATTAAGGACTAAACATAATAGCCACAATCAGAATCCAGGGAGACCATCATATTAATAACAGCTCACTTCTTACTGGTATAAATCTATAAACCTGGACTCTTGCTAACATATGGGATGAAAAGGGTATGCTTAGAGATCTTTTAACATGACTGCATCATCCTTTTTTTGTACTTACAATCGCGATCAGCCCTTAGAGCATATGGAGTCCCCAGGGGTTTAGCTCTCAAGGCACATCCAGTTCACACCTGGTTCTCTATTTCTTGTCAACAAAATTTAGTCTCAGCAGTCTATCGTCGCCTGCTTGAAGTTAAAATGAAACAATTACCACTGCACATGACTTGGGTTAGGGAGCTATCTGTGAACCACTTTGTTTGGGATACAGTATGGAAAAATACTGGACACCAAAGAAATATTTTTAAAATAAGTCCCCACTGTAACTTTTGTCCTTATCAACAATTGGGAACATTTATGCATATGATGTGGGAATGTGGTTTATGAGTTTTGGGAAAAGTATCTCATCAGTATTGTTGGATATAATAGGAAAAGATATACCAGTGCAGCCAGTTGTACCCCTTCTAAATGATGACTCTAGTGTAGGCTTGACAGGACTACAAAAGAACATTTGGCTTGCAGGATTAACATCTGCCAAAAAGATAATTGCTCAGAGATGGCTTCCTCCACACACTTTATCTGTGCAACACTGGTTACTTCAGTTTCATGATATAGTAATATTAGAACTTTCAACAGCCAGAATAAACAAAGCCAGAGCTTCAACTATTGAGACATGGAAAGCTGTTGCAGATGGTTTAACAAAAATATTTCAAATTGGTAGAACTCAACTTGGAGGTGTAAACCCCTGATGATGTATGTATTACTCATCCTAAAGTTGTTATCTTGCACATATTTATATCTGTGTTCATTCATTTTGTCTTTATTTCACTTTGTTTTTATTTTATATTATTATTAGAAGTAGTATATTTAACATTATTGAATTATGGTATGTATTTTGTTTTGTTTGATTGCAATGTTATTATAAGGTGTCCTGGATGCAGAGGACTGCTGAGGGGTGGGTTGGCTGGTTATTAATTTTTTATGTATTTTTTTTTTTTCCTTTGTAAAGGATGTCATATAAAATGTATGTTCCTTTGTTTTAAACAATAATAAAAAATTGATCACAAAAACAAAATCTATAAACCTGTAGGTTTGAATGAAGCTCAACTGTAGGTTTGTGGAAACATTTTAAAATGCAAGGAAGGCTAGTAACCAAGAGCATGCTCTATGGCATGCTGTTTGTAAAAACAGCTTAACAAATTTTCTTTCTTTTCATTATTCAGCCAAATTTTCACACATTTACACCTAAAGGTTTTTAAAACATTTTGGTATATTTTCTTGCTGCATAAATGTTGAATATTAAATGTAAATGTTAAATCTAAATATTAAATGTTAAACATAAATGTTTAATTAAAATCCAAATGTTAAATCTAAATCTAAATATTAAATGTTAAATCTAAATATTAAATCTAATTTTTAAGTATAAATCTTATCACCTGGGCAAGGTGAATGGTTTTCGAATAATAACTCTGGTTCACTGGGGCTATTATGATTAACAAGTTTTTTTTTTCGTATTTAACATTTATATTTAAGATAATTTAAGGCAAATCCTCCATGTTGGTGAAGGAATATCACAGCAGGCAGTCCAGCGCTTTAGCATATCCCCCACTAAATGTGCTTGGAAAAACAGTGTTACATTTTGGTACATTTTCTTGCTGTGTAAATTTTAAATGTTAAATCTAAATCTAAATGTTGCTTTTACAAATGGCGGGGATATGCTAATTGACCACACCCTGTGATTACAATTGCCTGGTACTTAGCAGGGGGCTGGACTGCCTGCTGTGATATTCCCTCACCAACATGGAGGATTTGCCTTAAATTATCTTGTGTTAAAACTGAGCGAAAATTATAAATGTGTTAAAACTGAGCGAAAATTACGCTAATTATGAAAAAAAATGGCACCTCTAAATTTGTTAAGCTGTTTTCACAAATGGCACCACATAATGTTCTGCAGATAAAAGGCTCAGACTAAAACCTCTGTTTCCAGTGAATTATCAGTAAATATGTTGCATTAAGTACCTTGTTGAGCTCACTTAAGAACAAGGTATCCTCTACATCTTAGTACTGTATGTCCTGACAAAGGTGTCCAGTTTAATGGAACAGAGAATGCAAATAATAACGATGGCCTGCTGAAATGACATTAGTCTCATACAAACTATGCAATGTATTTGAATGCATCGCACATCATCATCAGAGAGCAATAAATACAGTTGCATAAGTTTGAAAACACAGAAACCATTTTTCCCTCTTTTTAATGGTTTTGGGGAGTGCCTCACCAGGAAGACCTCCTTTAATTTGCCACAGAACAAGAACAAGATTGTTTGAAGCGAATATATATTAACCGATCCAGGAATGAGATTGACAAAGGGCAAGGACAGAACACTCACAAGCACTGGTGAACCCAGGGAGGAAATCCTTCAACAAATTTTGTTGAGAAATTTTAACTGCAGTGACAAGTGAAGGGTTAGAAGCATCACCACAAAGCCTAAGCTAAGGTTTAACCCAGTAGCGATGTGTCATTCGCGAACGAGCCGGCTTTATCAGCCGATTCTTTGTAGCGAACGGGAAGAGCCAACTCCCAGCGAGTGAGAGCCGGCTCCCCACTTTATTTCATTTCGCTGATGCGCTCTCACTCACAGTGGCTCAGGGGCTGCCGGGGGGTGTGGTGAGGCTCCAGTGGGCTGTCGCTGATCTGAGTACTGTGCTGGCTGGGCTCTCCGGCAGTGAGTGAGACACTAGAAGTGTTGAGCAGCAGGTCTGATTTAAGTGTGTCAGGTGGTGGGTGGGGAATGTGCATTGTGGCGTCATCAGTCCCGTTGAAGAGAGTTTTCTTAAAAACAGGGCAGACACTAATTGAAAGGAGAAACCGCATCAGCCCATCCAAGCTGAGGCATTAAATTTTTCTGAATGTTAACTTGCACTGAGGAAAACTTTTTGTTTACTGAGTTTGGTTGTGTTTCAGTTCTATTTGTTTGCAGTGTAGTTATGTATATTTGTATATTTGTTTGCAGTTCAAATTTGATTAAAATATTAAACAAAATAAGAATGCCTGCTTTTGTGACCGAACAAATAAACAATTATATAGCTTCTTATAAAACATTAAATGCAAAGGGCATTCAAATTTGGTGCAAATATGAAGTTACAGGTGATAATAAATTAAGAGCGGTTTGTGAGCCGAATGAGCAGCTCTTCTTTAGGAGCCGAGCCCATCACTAGAACCCAGGCCCAGGTACACAGAGCTACCATGACTCACACTCATGGTAGCCAGTGCACCTCTACACTAATATATATATATATATATATATATATATAATAGATAGATAGACAGATAGGTAGATATATATATATATGTGTGTGTGTGTGTGTGTGTGTGTGTGTGTGTGTGTATAGCTTATATATATATAATATGTATA
>JBBKCR010150760.1:0-18153 GCA_037577295.1 Ladigesia roloffi
CCTCGCCGAATTGGTCAATACCACACAGTGTTCATGCAGGCTTCTCATGCCATTCGCCTTGCATACTGAAGGGAGTGTATTCTTTTTACGACGGTATAACGGTATTGAAACTGATACCGTTGTTACCGCCCAAGCCTACTACCAACCCACCACCATTGACCCATTTATGCGCATCCATTCTGAATATATATGAAATATATATTCATGTTTCAATTAATACCTTTAAATGAAATTGAACGCAGGCAGTTTGGCTTATTATACGTACGTTATTTAAGTGTAAACATCAATGAGGTGAAAATCCAGGCCTGGAGTTGATGCTGTGATGTCAAGAATATTATTGTTCCAAATACATTTTGAACAGTTTGCTTGAAGGTGTGAAGAAATGAATAGATTTTCTCTGAAACTGCAGTTCCTCTCTGGCTCTGTTCAGCTGTTTCCTTCGAACTGCATTTAAAGACAGACTGGTTATGACAAAACCTGAAGTTCTGCTTTTACATTAGTGTCACTCAACACTTTTTAGGTCTTACACCCTACTGCCTCTCCACTGATAACCTCCATTACAGCTTTCGTCAGTGTTATTCCCAGAGTGACCCCTGATTCCCAGAGTGACCCCTGATGAATGTTGAGTGATGTAGATGTTGCACAAGTCACATCTGATATGACTGATCAGGCTGTGGTCTTGGTTTTAAGAAATCTGACCTGTGTCTTATATAGGCATGAAATTGACCTAAGTCTGAACTGAAAAGATCAGATTCCAGCTCATAACTCCTGTTCGCAGTGTTGTACAAAAAAAAGCAAAAAAACAATCTAATATTGCCCACTTTTAACTGCAGTGTGAGCACAAGCTAGTCATGTTGAAATTGATTTAGCTCAGTGTGGAAATTGAATAATATAATTACTATTCTAGTCAGCAAGTCGGGAAAAATGAACTTTGTTTGACTTCATCTTGTACACCAGTAGGTCTAAAGTACTGGAGAATATTTGTGGTAAATTCAATTTTTACTCAGGTCCAATTTAGTCTCTCATGTTTTCCGTAATTTCCTCTCCATGTACCGCTTTACTGTTGTTCACACTGCTTAGTTCTCATCAGCATTTGATTTCACACCAATGGAATCCTAAAAAGTATCACCTAACAAGCCCCTGTTCTGATGCAGAAAGATGCTGGATGTATTACAAAGTCCCACTGCGGTTCTGTAGAGAACTTGGAGTGCTTGAGGAGTTGTTGAACCTGATATGTCTTCACTCCTACTCAAGCTCTTTATTCTGCAGGACGTTTTCTCTTCTTGAGTCACTTCCCTGCAGCAAGATGACTTATCTCTTGTTTAAGTAAAAGACTACTCTATACTATGTGAACAAAACTATTTGGATGCCTGACCATTACGCCAACAGGGACTTAAATGGGATTGCATTCAAATACATATAATATGAAGTTGGACTTTATATTAGAGTTGGTCCCACTTTGTAGCCATGACAGTGTCCACTCGTTTTGGAAGGCTTTCCAGAAGATTTTGGATGTTTTTGTGGGAGTTTGTGTCCATACATTCTGTAGAGCATTAATGAGGTCAGACACTGATGTTGGTCTGGCTAACAATGTTGATCCCAAAACTGCTGGATGTGGTTGAAGTCAAAGTTCTTTGCAGGCCAGTCACGTTTTTCCAAGCCGAACTCATCTAATCATGTCTTTATGGTTCTTCTCCAAACTGTGCTCACAGAGTTAAAACATGTCCAAAATGTCTTGGTCTGCTGAAAATGTCATAGTCTGATTTGTCTCCTGATAGCCCTGCTCTGGAAGTAAGGGGCCACCTGAATTGTGTCTAGTGATGCTCTGATTGATCGGCCAATATTGGCTAAAAATAGCTTGATCGGTAAACAACAGCAGGGCGGAGCTTACCAGCTCCCCCTTCTGGAAGTTTTTCAAAGTGTCCGATAAAGACGTAAAGTTAGCCGTTAGCAATGTAAGTCGTGATGAAATCCCTCAAGGTGGAAGCAAGCAACGGCATTTTAACACCACTAAAGCCTGATTCATACTTATACTGCTCCAGCATGTCGGATCAGTTGGATGGCCATGATGTGGCGTCGTATGGGCAATCCAAATGGGTTGGATCGTCGGTTGGAGTCGAGCGCTGGATGCTGGACGTCTGTGATCGGTCAGCCGACGTCAGCCTCGGAACCCAACGTAATTTCCGGCACGACGTCGCTTCCCTTTAAAAATGTAAACAGCGGGAGTGCTAACCTAGTCTTGAAGACATGGAGCAGATGGAAGAACGTCTTGCAGAAGAAGTGAGGAAGTACGACCATTTGTAAAACTCCTCTCTGAAAGACTACAAGGATGCACAACTGGTCTTCTGTTTTTCTGGTGGAGAATTTCTTCGAAACTCAGACCGATATGTTAGAAACGCGCTCCCTGCTGTCCTGCCGGGGAATTTCTTTGCAGCAGGGTTGGGCCAGTATGAATACAAACGGGCTCCGACGGTACAGCGCCATGTAGGAGCACATTTACCTTTGCATGAGCATGAATCAGGCCTACCACGATTAGGCATCTTAGAACACGGCATATAACTGAATATGCCGAGTATGAGAAACTAAACCAGCCGAAGCAACGACATCCTCATCCCTCAACCAGCGGACTGTGAGTGATGCATTTAAACGACGTGAACCATACAGCAGGGATAGTACGAGGTGGAAAGACATCACGTTCAGAATTATGCAATTAATTTGGGTTACAGTAGCTTACATTATTTTATTTTTTGGATCTGATGTAGTTGGTTCCTCAACTACATCAGACGTTCATAATGATAACAGAAAAAATCGCTTGCCATAGTTTTGTCCTTTGTGGCAGTAGCCAGGTTTTGTGTAACAAGTTTTACATTTTGCTGCCAATTATAAAATCAGTGTATTAAGAGGCCACATCCCATTAAACTGATCTGATGTTTGGAATAATTTTAAGTTACTCTGATTTTTGGGAAAGATGGCCTACAGTAATCTTAAGTTCTCGTTTTCTAAAATAAACACTTCGTGGTTCTTCAAGATCTTGACTGTAGCCTATTTCTACAGTTTTTTTCAATATAGTTAATTTAGAGTTAGTTTCATTTCTACAAATGGTGCAAACTCTGCTAGGTTATAGATAAAAGATTCCCATTCCCCTGCCATTCTGTGATCGGCAATGATCGGCGATCAGCAGATCATGATCTTGGTGATAGGTAATCGGCAGATCATGATGTTGGTGATAGGTGATCGGCCCCAAAAATGCTGATCGGAGCATCTGTAATTGTGTCCAAATACTTTTGTCCATGTGTATCTCCTCTCAGACACCAACTAGCAGAAGAAAGCATTTAGTGCAGAGTTGGACCATCTTGAGGAAATGCCTTTTGGCTGCTCATGCTCTGGTTAGCAGGACCTAGCGCTTCTGAAAGGAGGAGAGTGAAGGAAATGCTTCAGTGTGTAGTTATGATGAAGACAAAGTTACGAGGTATTAAAAAAATAGGCATGCCTCCACAGATAAGGTCATATTGAGGAAGTGCATGTTTTGTGTGTGTTTGTGTGTGCGTGTGAGTGTTTGTGTGTGCGTATGTGAGTGTTCATGAGGTGAAAGGATGAAAGGAAGCCACAGTAAATATCCATTATCTGATTACTGACAGGAAATTTTGAGGTTTTGAGGTTTGAGGAACAGAACACTTCCTCTTACTAACTCTATATACTATAAACCCAGTCTACCCCTGTGACACAGGCCAAAAATAATATGCATTCTTTAATCTGGACCTGAGACGGAGAGTAGAAGAGCACCTCCAGGATTTGATAACCCTAAATCAGATTGTATTGCTTTCAAATACGGCTGTGAGTGGAGAGTGATTTGCAGATTTGGCTTTTTACTTAACACCAAAAATGATCAAAATGGAGCTTCCAGAAGAGGTCCTAATAAGTTTTTCATGTATATACAGTACAGTACAGGCCAAATGTTTGGACACACCGCCTTCTCAATCAATGTGTTTTCTTTATTTTCATGGCCATTCCCATTGGTAGATTCTCACTAAAGGCATCAAAACTTTGAATGAACACGTGTGGAGTTCTGTACTTAACAAAATGGTGAAATAACTGAAAACAGGTTTTATATTCTAGTCTCTTCAAAATACCCTTTGCTCTGATTACTGCTTTGCACAAACTTGGCATTCTCTCAATAAGCTTCAAGAGGTCGTCACCTGAAATGGTTTTAAGGCATAATATCACCCATTCAGTAGCAAATAAAAAATCACGATTCATCATGTTATGTTATGTATTAATCATGATTACTTGAATTAGTTTCTATAGATTCTATTCAAATCCTCAAATGTGTTTTTTGTGTATTAAAAATGTACTTAAGTTAAGATGTACTGTCTTAGCTATGAACTATATAACTTCAGAGCTAATAAAACTGTATTCATTGAGTTGCATGGTGCATGGTGTGTGTGTGCCTGTGTGTCTGTGCGTGTGTTTGTTTCGTGTGGAACATTTGAAAGGCAATTGAATGGTCCAATAATTGCTTTATTGGCTCAGACAGGCCTAATGTCAATAATTGCTTTATTGGCTCAGACAGGCCTGTAATGGTGAATGAGACTTCTTTTGTTTCACGCAATGGTGACACAAAGCAAGCTTTCTTCAATTATCAAAGTGGACAAATGTGATTTCTCTCTCAATTTGGCTTTGATTGACTTTCCCAGACAGGTGGGCTCCGTTCCTAACTAACTAAGTGCAATACCTTTACTTCAGACGACTATCACTTGCGTCAGGCGTGTTACCTCTGTATAGGATGCTCAAACACTCCAGTGGCATGCAGCCCCCAGTAATTATACATTTACTTGATAGAGTGTGAGAAAGAGGGACAGAGAGAGACAAAACACAGATGAAGAGGAGGGAAGAATGGAGGAGACAGAAAGAGGCGCAGTGTCAGGAAGAATGTAGTTGCGATAGTGGGAGAGAATGTGAGGGGGAGATTTCTGGGCCCTGTGCCAAAGCTCTCCCAAACAGATCTGATCTGAACCTCAGCATATCGGCTGATCTTCCCATTCCTATTCTGGGTCTGAAACACAGACTGGCAGATCTGACATGCAGTTAGGGACGGTTCTTTATCATTGTTTTTGTAAAACCCTTTAAACCAGGAAAATCCTTTAAACTGTGAGTACACATGTACATGAATGCGTGTACACTAAATGGACAAAAGTATTGGGACACACCTGTGTTTCAGGATTTGGGCTAGGCCCAAAGGACAATCTTAATACTTCAGCAGACAAAGATATTTTGGACAAGGTCATGGTTCCAACTTTGTGGGCACAGTTTGGAGAAATACTTTTTCTATTCCTGTACAGTTTTCTATTCCTGATTTTCTATCTGCTGTACAGATCAAATTAACATATATTATCATAGAATCTTGTGGGAAGCCTTCCAAGAACTGTTATAGCTACAGCTCCATATCAAAGTCTATGAATTTGAATGCAATTAGAGTCGCTGCTGGTGTAATAATCAGACATCCTGATCCTTTTGTCCATTTAGGATATGTTCCTACGAAGAGTGACTTACAGATGAATCATGTAGGCAAATGTAGCATTAGAGGCCTTGCCTTGTTATTGATGTAGCAGTCCCAGACAGGGGATCAGTACTACACATAATGCTAAAATACTAGAGGACACAGATTTCTATGTTTCTATATTTATTAGTGCTTAAAATCTTTGATCAAATAATTACATAGTGTGGCGATTAATTAATCTAATTATTCGCATTTAATCGCACATACATACATACTTACAAGAAGCAGATTTTTTTTACCATTTATTATTGAATACAAGCCTATATTACAAGGTAATACATTTTTTAATACTGACTGAACCAAACCTATGAATTAGGTTACAGTATATGACAGTTGTAAGTTTTGATACATTCCATCTCCCAGCTCTCTCTCACACACTCCGCCCACAGCGCTGAGACTCCGCCCCTCTGGAGGTCTGGATGGAGAAAGTTAATGCGGCTTATTACAGCCCAATTTTACCCCTCTCCTGTTGCTTCTAGCTCGACCAACAGGTCTCCTAAAGACACTACGACCACGTTCACCACCTCCACACACATTCCCGATTGGCGAAGTATTGAAATAAACGTGTGTTTTTGCTTTGTATTCACTTTCGCCTTGCATGGCCGCACAGCTGCGCTCCAAAGTTGAACTGGGAGACGCGCGAGCGTCTTTTCCAAAAGGAAAATATTCCCCTTCTGAGTCAAAATCAGCAAAAATAATTCAAGATACATTATTTATTAGCCATTTTGCCATTTTTTTTTCTTCCAAATCTCACTGAACTGAACCGCTCTCTCCGGCTGCTCGCGCAGCAGTGATCTGGGACTCTTCTGCTGTTACTCGACACTTTGAACGGGAAGATGACGTGAAACGTTAATTGCGTTAAAAATATTCATATGATTTATCTAATTAATGCATTAAATTCCCAGCCCTAATATTTATATATTATACAATAAATTACCAGCAATCTAATTTTCTGACTGTAGTGTATATCATCAGTACATCGAATACACTTAACGACTGCATGTATCACAAACAAGATTAATTATACTATATATATATACTATAGTATACTATAGTAACTGCATAATCTGTATGATAACATGTAACTCATTGGATATTAGTATGTTATGCTATTATCTAGCTATGTATTAGCTATTTCGTGCTTTGTTTTTACAGGGAGAATATAACAAAATATTATTGCCTACAGAAATATGATAGAAATACAATATATAATGAGAGATACAATACAATAGATTAAAACTACAAAGCAAGAGGAAGAAAACAGTGCAAATGTACTGAAGAGAGTACATTCAATGTAAACAGTTCTAATGGAAATTCAATTTGTCTTTTGAATACGAGGAAACACTCAAGATTCAGGATAGTATGAGAACCAGAGGAGGTTCTAAATGTAGGAGTAGAGCCAGTGCACTAAGAGAGGAGATGCTCTCTGAACAGAAGAGCTTCCAAGAGGTTTTTGAAAGATACAGAGGGATTCTGCACTACTGTGTAGATGAAGCATTGATTTCCTCATATTTTGTCATTTCACAGAATTGTGTCTTGCATTATACTTCTGACTGAGCTGCATTCCTCGTCTCACTGATTACTACCAGTGCTGTGTCTGGTAGCACACAAATGAGGATGTAGGCCTGTGGTTGGAGGCCGGAGGACGTACCAGAGCAGCGCACGCCGTGTTCTGGCCTGATCCTAATGACATGTTTGGTCAGAAGGTTCGTTACTCCACTCCTGATGTTGTTAACTATGGTGGACGAGAAGCTGGTGTTGATTACATGACATGGACTTCTATTACTGCTGAGCCTGTATTTATTTGGGTGAAAGTCTAAAAGTAGCAATACGAATTTAAAAAAGATTCTTAGCTGCAATTAAGATTAAAACAGGTCAACGGGTTTCCAGAAACTCCGGCGGTCAGCGACAGAAGTCAAGCTTTTTGTGATCAAAAGCTTTTTCCTTCCTGTTTGGCCTGTGGACTCAGAGTTGTTTAGAACAAAACTGTTGCCACATGCTGCATTTCGACAAATTTGGCCTGAGAACAAAGCTTGCAGGGGCTTTGAAAAGAGGATTTGGAAGCATCCAGATGAATAATGGTGACACATGTTGCCGGGTGACACTCGGTGAAAGGCGGAGGCGGTAGGTGTTTTGATGAGCGTGATAAATTTCCAATTAGCTGTGCGATTTATGTAAGGCCCATATTAATAATATCACAAGCACACAGAGAGAATGCGATGTTATGTGGCATGGAGTATGGACATGCAGATTTTTCTAAACTTCAAATATTGGTTTTTATTAACATATAATGCTGCTGTATAATGTGAAAATATGAGAATTTCCATTCATTGAAAGATGCTCCTTGTGTGTCCTTCTGGGCTAGTAATATTGTCAAACATGATAGTAACCAAATGGAGGTAAAAGACAAAATTGCTGACCATGAAAAAAACAACGATACTTGAATTAGAACTAGGGTTCTGAATACAAACCTGTTTGGAAATCTGATTTATAGCAACTCAGTCTGCATGGGTACCATATAAGCTAAATAAAATTAAAATGAGCAAAAATGTATTCTTGTGACTTGTGACGGCTGCGTTCATGCAGACTTGTTTGACATATGTGGATGCTTTGGAGCACTAATGATCACATAATATTCATAAGGTGGTGGAGTAAGCTGTGAGATTAGCTGCGTGGATAAGCTGCTACATGGCTAACGCAGCCAACCCTGTCAGTAAAGACACTCTATTTGTTATAAAATAATATTGAGGAGAATTTAGGGAAAAGTCCTCAGGTCAGTACAGGTCCATGTACCTCCATGGTTGGTCCATGAACCAACCATGGAATTAGTAAATAGACGATATGGACAAAAGTATTGGGACACTTGACCATGACACCATCAGAGCCTTTAATTCAAATACATAGACTATTAATATTGACTTGGTTCCCCTTTACGGCTATAATAGCTTACAATCTTTCATAAGATTCTGGAGTTTCTGTGGTAATTTATGTCTATTCATTCGGTAGAACGTTTATGAGGTCAGGCACTGATGTTGGACAAGGACGTTGAGCTTGAGGTCAGGACTCCTTATGGGCCAGTACATTTCTTCCACAGATTTCCAACCTTTTTGTTCATTAAGTGTATAAGATGAATTAAGATTTTGAGGCTTTATAGCAATATCCATTACTAATCTGCTGAAGAGCCTGTGGATTTGTGGCTCTCTGACAGACCATCCAAGAAACAGCAGAGATAGCAGAGCTCTATAGTTAATGGCTGCTATAATGTTAATATTGTTTTTATTTACTTAGCAATGAACCAAAGGTTTAAACAGATAAAAGACTGGAGACCGAAAAGGCACATATTAATTCTGTCTTATTGTGTGCTCTGTGGGACACCATACTCTGAGGCAATTGATATTTGTAAGTTCCATCATCTTCCAAAGTTGGTTTAATGTTTCAACTTGAAGAGAAAATATGTAGTAATGTTGTGACACATGGAATACTTTATCAGAAGAGTAATCCACTATAAAATAAGAGTCTGGCTCTGTAGATTCCAGTGATATTGATTGATTGTAATCTAACACCTCATTATTTTCGTCTCGGTACAGCTCTGGAGTGGATGTGTGTGTGTGTGTGTGTGTGTGTGTGTGGGTTGGTGTTTGTGGGTTGTTGTATGTTCATACAAAGTGCAGATTCAGACTGCCCAGATGCTCTTATAGCAGTTAAAGTCTCCTTTCTGTCTCCCCCAGGTGTCTCCAAAACCTATTAATCGAAGACGCATTACTTTGCCTTATGGGGAATTGCTTTAAATGCATGTAAAGTGCAAGCAGAGCAGTAACCCAAGTGAGAAGAATGATCAGTGCCATTAGCGCTACCGGCTTCTTCCGCCTCGCACTTCATTATCATGCTCGCAGCAACCAAACAACAAGAGTCCTATCCATGAATCTGTGGAGAAATTGATTTGCATGGCTCATGCAGCATCCGTGCATGTGTTAGCAATTACTTCAGGCAATTAAGTTTCTTCTAAACTGACTTTCTCAGAATTGCTTGGGCAAGTTACTGGAGCATAAGAGCACCAGAACTAAGCCGGAGGCCTGGAGGGCCTCACTATTCTCTAGGGATGGACCGATTTCTGGGCTGATACGATAAAATCACTGTGCAAATGTAGGGATTCCCACCAGAACCCGTGTTCACATACACACAACACAGTGCGAACAGGAGTACTCACAGGTACTGGCCTGAGGATTTTAGTTGGTCATCGGCCAGGAAACTCACCAAATCTACATTTAAATATCTTAAATACGTGCTCCGGTGCCTCTTGCACGCTACGTCACTTTTGTGTGTAGTACATTTCTGGTTGTTTATTAGATTAAATTTTTTTGGTTTATTAGAGAAATATACAGTTTGCTGGTCAAAACACTAGTAGAGTAACTTATTTATATTCTTTGCACCATTTTTGTCAGGTTTTACTTGCAAAAATAAATAATAGTAGTAATTAAATATTAATAGTGTTTAAGTAATTAAGTATATTGAATAAATTACTTTCATAAAAGTAAGTTTAAGCATGTTTTAGAGTTTAAAGCTTTCTCCTCATTCAAACAGAGCCGTATCTTGAATAACTAGACAGTTTGTTACTGAATGGACAGGCTTGCTTGTTACAATTTTGGTGTTTATTGCCTGTCATCTACTTGTGAGGTTTGCACAGCATCCTCATCACGTCATGCATTTACGTGACTGCACCCTAGACTGGCCTTCACTGTGTAAACTCAGGTTTATCATACATCTACACATGCAGATCTGTGCTCCTCCCCTCACTGGAGATAACTTTCAGATGTAGATCTGCTACTTTAGGGATGGGGGGGGCTGCATACCCACTCGAATGGAATTTACTCACCCATGTGTCAACTTGTGGTCTCTGAGGAAGACCCAAACCTTACAAGATGATATTTTCCCATCTTTTTGAAATGATGAGGTATATATTTGAAAATAATGAATATTGAACTTCGCCATTAGTGTAGATATCTGATTGTGAGGGTTTGGTTTGGGACTTTGTCTGAAACTGAAACTTCCTTAGCAGCCAGGATGTCTGAGGGGGGCTGGCGTTTTGTTATTTCTGGTAAATGTGTGTGGTAGACCCATGGGTCGAGTCACGTCTAGGTGCGATAACACGTCTAACACAGAAAGTTCCTCTTCCATGTAACGTCAGAAGATATGTGTCAGAAAGTTGTGCTGCTGTCATGGTTTACCACAGTGTCTGTGCCAGGTCGTAACTTCCAGCTTCAACAAGAGCTACTGTGCTCAGAGCTGCTGAGTGGCTTTAAAACAGGAAAGATTGTATTGTTGTGAATCCAGAGTGACTAATGTTGCTCAGAGACTCTCAGTCAAGGAAACCTGATCTTTTATGCTTTGGTGAGTTAGTTGGGGTGTAGAAGTGGAAAGCATTTTTCTTTGCATGTGTGAAAAGGAAAAGAAGATGAGAGAAAGAGAAGCAGACAGACACTCTGTCGGCTGCACTGTAAGTGTTTTCAGGACTGTAAGTGTTTTCGGGATCAGGCCTGTATAGCTGTGATTGTTTACTGCTGTGGAAAAAAAAACAAAAAAACAAAGCGGGCGTGTGTTGCAGTGATGAATGCCAGAGGATGATTCTGCCTTAAACGCTAAAAAGCAGCCAATTGTGTCAGAGTGCCAGGCCGTGCTTTTCCCCAGTGGCTGCTCCTAGTCATCACACAACTGCCCCACTTTCTCTGAGTGTCTCCCCAGCCAAGAAAGTGGAGTAAAGGACAAAAAACATCAGGCCTGCTCAAATCCCAGGCCACATGGACTCACTGACCGCAGTTTACATCTCATATGGGTAGTATCCGGATCATCTTCTAGCTGCTTGCATTTAAAATTGGTAGCCAAATGTGGAGAGCTCCATTCATTTTTATTGGGCAGTCCCTTAAATATATAGTGAGTAATGTGTGGGGTTGTAGAAGCCAAGTGGGTAAAACACGTACCTGTGAACCCAAAGACCACAAATTTGTGTTTTCAAATTACCCACTTGCTACCTATGTGTCATTGACACTCAACCATCCATTGCACCAGGGGGACTGTCCCTGTAACTAATGATTATAAGTCACCCTGGATAAAGCCCCTTTATCTATCCAGGGGGTCCTCGAGACATTCAATATTTCAAGTTTAAACTCTCACTCACACTCGACCGTTAGCCTTGTATGTATGTACTACATGGACAAACTAGTTTGGTTGCGCGCAGTTGAAGAATAATCAGTAAAGTACTGTGTGAGGGAGGTTTCCTTTTTCTTTGGATTTGTTGTGTTTTTATGATTTTACAGCCATGTTAGTATCGGTAAGGGTGTGTTTCACACCAAAATTCAGGTTACATCATGTATCTTTGGCGTTTATGTTTACAACAGCAAACCATGTATGTTACTCCTCATTTTTCTGTTCTATTCAGAAGCATAGCAGAGCCAGTGTTCAGAGAGTATTGATTCCTCTGAACATGAACCAGGTGCATAAAAAAGGTGTGTTGTAGCAAGACTGTGAAAAACAATCAAGAAAATTCAAGTTTATTCAGACTGGTGCTTTATGAGCTAACATACAAAGTGGACTTAAAATCAAACTCACATTGGAATTAGAACTAAAAGAGCAGTGATGCTGCATTAAGTAGGGGAGCGTCACAGTATTGGGAAGGGTTTGAGTGTGTTCTGGAGAGACAGGTGCATTTGGAATTCGGAAAACCTCAAGTTGTTTGAGCAGTCAGATTTTTACATGTGTTTTAAATGTGTCTTGAGTTCGTTCGTACCTGCATGTTCATCATCACAACAGAACCCTCAGTAATCTCTGAAGCTCAAATGAATCAAAGTCTTCCACTTAATGATAAAGTCAACAAGCACCATGAGCATGAAGGGCCCTAGGCATATTTTGACTTAATTCAACTACTATTTCATCTATTAGTACAAGTACTAGCGTATGTAATCTGTATTTAATTGTAGGCATCATTCACATGGTTGTTCATTTTTTATTTCACTTTCTGTTTAGATTTTTGTTTCACAGTCTATGCTACAGTAATCTTGTAAATGGGTAGAAGAAGTGTTTTGCAACACTGCTGTGTTGAGACTGTCTGCATGTTGCAGCAGAGATAGTGTTGTAACATCCTCTGTGGTTTATAGTATTAAAACACAGCTTCCACCGAGGGTTACTGCAAATTACGTGCAGCAATATAGTGGACCAGGGGAGTAAAAAAGACATCGATCAGACACTTTTCTCAATAACAAGAGGAGAAATGCAACAACAAGTCATTTTTTAAAGTTTAATTAGTTGATTTGTTAACAGCATCACCTATTAGGAAAATATGTGAAAGGTACAGTTGTGAAAAACATGTGCATGATAAAAGACTTATAATGTCAGTTTCAGAAATGTGTTTCTGAAATACATCTGAATAGGGGATGCGTAATGGTTAGGAATTAACTGATATCCATAGTGGTATCAGAACTTATTGACTCTCTTGATTTGGTGAAAAAAGACAGTGTGAAAAAGGGTTTTTTTAAGATGTAATGGCTATTTCTGTATAAAATAATGATATAAATTGTTCCCTGAGCTTCTTTTGTGTGCATATTGAAGGAGGAGCGATCACTACACAGGCCTGGTTAACATGTATCCATGGCGAGACACTGATCCAGTCCAGTATCAACCACTGACAATGCCAGCTGTGTTAGGATGCATTAACACTGCATGAAGGTAGCAGCTCACATTGTCTGGGAGTTTATCCATACTTCTGAACTGAACTTTACCCAGCTGGCATTCGACTGACCTTAAACGTTTAAATGTGGTCAGTTTATGAAACAACATTCATTCACCGTCAAAACAACGTTGAATACCAAATGGTTGAAATGGTGTTGTTAACTAGCTATGGATTCAACATAGAAATATAAATAAAATTTTAGTTGTACGTCAAATCAACGTTGGAATGACGTTGCGTTGACTAGATTTGCAAAATCAAAACAAAGATTACACTGACACTGACACCTGACGCACCTGACGTTGATTCAACGCAGACTCCACGTTAAAATTCCAGCTGGGTAGTTTAATTTAGTTTCTGAAACAAATATCGACATCTGAATAAAGAAATAAATGAACCTAATAACTGAACCAGCAATCAGCAAATCAAGTATCAATGTGGTCATTAGCACTTATCCTCTGGATGTGTGTCAAATGTTGAGGTAACAGAGACTGTCGGATGGAAAAGTGTGTGGTAATTCAATTTGAAACAGCGGTTTATTGTGTTTCCGTCTTGCTGTGGATTCTCTTTGTCGTCAGAAACGCGGTCTCTCTGTTGCTCAGAACTCGACACGCTGCTATTTTAAGTCTTCATTATTCCCCTGCCTTTGTTCTGTGTAGCACCAAGGAAGTGCTGGGCTCCTCCTCGCGCTAAATGAGCACTCTGAGATTAAAATCAGGCTTTTGTGTGGGTTTCCTTTCATCTGAACATGCTCGCGCCTCCTTGATCAACCTGCCTGAGTGTCAAATCTAATTTAATACACAGAACAGCCTTGATGATTTGTGTTTTTATCCCTTAAATAGCTAGAATTATCATTATTGTTTTGATGTAACTGTAATCAGTAGGCGATTAGAGTGGGATGCGGGGAGGAGCACCATCCACCTTGTTAGGGAAATGACTAAAATGGAACATGCTTGTTACTCTGCATTTACACAGGTGTGTGCTGGTTGGTCGTGTGGGAGCGGGCGGGGGGAGGGGCTTCCATTGGTCCCTCCCACCGGTTAAAAAATAACAATCAGCTACTGACGCATAATAATGCATAATAATGATATAATATTATATAGTTATATAGAATGAATTACATGTACACAAATGTTTTTAGTCTGAAATTCAGATCATTTTATGTCTAGACATAACTAAAACTGCATAAAAATTTTGAATTCATGCGTTCAAAGAAATGAGATAATTAAGAAGACAAGAGGCTTTATATTTCACTGGTAATTTTGGGGGTAATGTGGTTTGCAGTAATGGAAAATTGTAATGCATAACAGATTTTAATACTAAAAAATTTGAAACAAACTTTAAACAAACAAACGCAGTTTAATACATTTAAATCTCATTTTAAATCAAACATATGTCTTCTTAAAATGACTTGAAAAGGCTCTTCATGATTTTTCAGGGGTTTTTTTGCATGATTGTCTGTTTGTTGGTTTGGGAATATAGAAAAACCAATAGAAAAGTAGGAATATGAACATTATCATATGTATATTCCATTGTTTTCATTGTTGCATGCAAATATATTTTGGTAGAATGTAAGTGTACTGTAAAACAAAACGCTAAGTTGAACAGTTTATACCAACACTATTTTTTGTCCATTCACCTAGATCAAACATGGGGAAAGAGAACAAATCTGATGTTGCCATGTAATATATCACAAATAAGTCCATTTCAGTAGAACACTAAATGGGATCAATTAAGCTTTGTATTGAATCTTCATTGTTTCTGATCTTGTTAAGTGAGGCAGCATGTTGAACATTGTATTGATCTTAAGGTGTTTTTCAGACTGGATATGTTCTTAAATAGGAGCTCTTTTATATCATTTGTTTACAGAATGCTCTACTAAGTCAAAAGATATAAGTAGTTAAGTTTTTGACAATACTTTTCTGGATTTTAATGCTTTTTAGCCTTTTACAGCATGGAGAAGTTAAACTGTTCTGTGTATGTGTCCGTGTGTGTGTGTGTGTGTGTGTGTGTGTGTGTGTGTGTGTGTGTGTCCTAGCTGAAATCCCCAGGATGTGTGAGGTGGATGTGTCATCTGAGCCCACCAGCCCCACGCTGTATGGAGAGTCGTCAGATACATATGACCATGTTGACCGCTGGCAGAAGCTGCGTACGGCCGTCCGGAAACTGGAATTCTGGGAGAACTTCAGCCACGAGCTGATTGGCAGCGGCTTCTTCTCCAAGGTCTACAAGGTAATGCTCATGCTGTGTCATGTGTGTCATAATTCTGCCTCTCAGGCGTCCCACCCATCGGTGCAGCTGGAAGCTAGTGGTTAGGGAGTTGCCCCTATGATCAGAAGTTGCGGGTTCAAATCCCAGGACAGCTTGTGGCACCTTTGAGGAACCCTTGAGCAAAGAACATTCGGTGGGTCTCAACATTTTTGTCAATTTAGAGTGTGTGTACCGTCCCCACACAATGCTCCCTGGACACTGTGGTGTGGGGCGGGTCTCTGCTCCTACGGGTTAAATTCAGAAAAGTCTTTCACCGTGTTCACACTGTGTGCTGTGTTTGCATTTTTTTTTTGCATTTACCTTGTCTAAGAGTGTGAAGATACATGATCATCCAAAATGTCTTCTATGGCATCTAATAAGGAGTTCCCCCTCCTTTGCTTCAGTAACAGGTTCCACTCATCTTTGAGTAGAAATTGTTACTTCTTTCACTAAGTGTTGGAAGATTACAGTAAGGATCTGATTGAATTTAGCCATGCGGGCACTAGTAAGATCAGGTAACCAGTCCTCCCAAGAATGCTAAGCACCTCTGAGGTTGCCTTGAGTAAGGTACCGTCCCCACACCCTACTCCTCGGGTGCTGTGTTTTCCCGACTGCCTGCTGCTTAACTTGGTGAATGGGTTTAAATACAGAGGAAGAGTGGTGTGCTGTTCACACTGTGAGCTGTGGTGTGTTCAAGTATTACAGAATAGTCACTTTCACTTTCATTTTCACTTTCAGGTCAGTTCTGTATCACAAACACTGCTGCAGCTCATCCCAAAAGTACTGGATGGAGCTCTACAGCCAAGTATTGTGGCAGGGCACCATGACCTTTGGCTTATGTGGTGTTCCAGACCATCCCGTCCTATTGAGAGGGTTTTTATTGGGAGATTATACTGTGCGAGCAGTAGAGCACCTGTGTCAGCAAAACGTGCACTGTAACACCAGCTGTGTTCTGTAATTAGATGGGGTGTCCTGATATTTCTGTTCACACTGATATTGGTTAGAACATTTGGTTTCTAAATTATGTCTGTATAATATATATACATATGTCTTAGTGGTGGGGCTGAATCCGAAAACGGTATTCGGAAAGGCACAAATAACGTGATTTTTACGAATACGGTATTCTGACAAATAATTTTAATAATAATAACTTTATTATAATTTTTAAAACATTTTTTGCACACCCCTAATATATATATACACACACACACACACAGTATATACACATATTACATCGTATTCTGTATCTTTGGTGTGAATCTACATGAGTTGCTCCAGCTTGTAATTTTGTGGCTTTATTGCTGTCTTACATGATATCATAGCATGACTCAGCCAGTGGGTGTTTGTGGGAATGAAAAAGAGTGTGCATCTGTGTGTGTGTGTGTGTGTGTGTGTGTGTGTGTGTGTGTGTGTGTGTGTGTGTATACACATTTTCTGGAAGAAAGACTTATTTAAAAAGCCAGAGGAACAGTAGGACTCATCAACAAAGTGCTTCAATTTTTAACCCTGAAAAAGCATTGTGTTGAAGATCATTATATAAAGTAAAGGTTGTGTCTGGGCTTAGAAACTTTTAAACATCACTATATGCACAAATGTATTACACCAACAGGGACTTCAATGACGTTTCTTTTTTAATTTAACAAATAAGAGGTGTGTCTCAATACTTTTGTCCATTTAGAGAGATTGTGTTTGTGTACATACACATATATACATATATATATATACAGTAGTTTAGTAGTTAAACCTAATAAATAGAAGTTGTGGACAAGAGTATACCTTCAAATATATCATGCTTAACGTTCTTCACTGTAGAGGAGATTATGTAGAACATACAGCTTTGTGATGCCCAGATATTGTACAAAAGCGAGTGTGAGAATGTGTGTATGCCCTCCGATGCCTCCCAACAGTGCACGCTTTGTGCTCCCACTAATTAGGACATATTTGTCATAGCAGGGTCAGTGTGAAGCAGCCTTCTGGCTGTAACCTGGTATACTGAGGGATTCCTGTGGGTGCCCCCCGCTGTACAGATTACATAACCTTGTGACCCCTCACATCTCCATCTGCACAAACCGATGCAGTTTGTTTCTATGAGATTAACCCCTTGTATTCCAGACTTACTCACTTAACCATGGAAATCAGTTACTCCCAGCAAAAGAGTGTGTCGTAATTTTTCACATCAAATAAGCATTGTAACTTTTACACAGTTCATCAATACCAGTGATGGTCTTTTATAGTAATCGATTATAATCTGATTTTGAGACTTTATTGTTTTTAAAAAAACAAATAGTGACTACGTTTTCATTTTATATTGTGAATATTTCTATACAGTTTGGAAGTGATGTATGTGCTCTTTTGTGTATGACGACTTTCAGGTGATGCACAACAGCACACGCAAGGTGATGGTGGTGAAGATTTATAAGAATGATGTTGACCAGGACAGCATTGTGAGGGAGATCAGCCTGTTACAGAAACTTTCTCACCCCAATATAGTCAGGTATCTCTCTCTCTCTCTCTCTCTCTCTCTCTCTCTCTTTCTCTCTCCCTCTCTTTTCTCTCTCTCTCTCTCTTTCTCTCTCCCTCTCTTTTCTCTCTCTCTCTCTCTTTCTTTCTCTCTCTCTCTCTCTCTCTT
>JBBKCR010150772.1:0-18153 GCA_037577295.1 Ladigesia roloffi
GTAAGAATATTTACAAATTACAAATTACTTAAAAACATTTTTGTATTAAAAAGTACAGAGCGGACCTTTTCACTGACATCATGACGCAATAATGTGCACTTGCTAGCCTGTTCCATTTACATGTTCTCCGCGAATACTTAAGAAGAGCCTCGCCTAGCTTCTGAAGGAAGTGACTTGGAAGGACGTGTCCTGCCGAGGAAGGATCCTTGACATTGAGAAACGCCTACTTTCTTTTTATATGTTTCGCTGATTTGTGCTAGGGATGTCCTGATCTGATCATGTGATTGGAAATCAGGCCCGGTCACGTTGTTTCAGACTCGATTGGAATCTGACGTTGCCTCCCGATCAGGACTCGGGTATACGATGTTGTGTCAGGTTCGCCTCGACGCCGCAGTCACTCGCCAGAGTACTAGAGATGTTTATTCTGGACTCTCGTGAGAGACTGATTGATAAGGATGGGTACCGAAACTCGGTTCTTGCTCGGCCCTGGTGCCTAATTATAAAAGACAGAAGTAACGGTTCTGCTGTCGGTACTGGAGAAATTAAAAAAGAGGATAGGAGAGAGCTCCCGCGCGCACACAAAAGGAGAGGACTGTCGCTCTCTTGCGTTCTCTCTCTCGCGCACTCTCTCTCGCTCTGTCGCGCACACACACACACACTCCCAATCTCTCCCACATACACGCAGAGGCTCTCTTTCTCTCTCTCTCTCTGTCCCTCTTGCATACACACACAAACACTCCCAATCTCTCTCTTAGTCTCTCTCGCGCACGCAAACATGCACACACACACAAAGGCGGAAACACGAGAAATTGATCAAAACTTCCAACCAAGGTCTCTAAATCAGTATTAATAATTTAATAAACACACATTCAGTAACATATAGCCTACATATAGGCTAAATATTTAGAGTATTTTTGCAGTAGCCTAAATAAATATTAAACATTAAAATGACTATGCTATATTGCTGCATTTACAAACAATAATAATAAAGATAAATAATAATAAACTAAGAAACAATAAAGCAGAGCTCACCTAAAAGTTCATTTGTTGTGGGTCCAACTTTTTTAGATTCGGGTTAGAATTAGGGTTAAAGTGTTGTTATTCTATTCTCAATTAGTTTTTAAATAAAATACACAATTGGTATTTTTAAAAAGTACCGATAAGAGTACCGATAAAGTACAGAATTGATAAGCAGTATCGATAGAAGTAGTAATACCATTAAAACCTTAATGGTACCCATCCCTACTGATTGAGTGGTGATTAGGGGGCGTTGCAGGCACCTGTGGGTGATTGTTGAAGGGAACTGTGGATCATTGTCTGCGTTTGTGTGATTGGAAGAGTGCGTTTAAGAGTCAGCTCACGCTGCAGGAGAAGAGGAGAAAAAATGCCTCGTGACGGCACGAAGGCGCAGGGCATCACAGCCAAGAGGGCACAAATGATTGCAGTGGGTGACCTGCCATTCGCCTTAGTATAATATATAGAAGTATCGGAT
Organism: Ladigesia roloffi; assembly: GCA_037577295.1. Classification (NCBI taxonomy): domain Eukaryota; kingdom Metazoa; phylum Chordata; class Actinopteri; order Characiformes; family Alestidae; genus Ladigesia; species Ladigesia roloffi. The sequence goes on from JBBKCR010150772.1 coordinate 1,493, forward strand.
TGGGACTCGGTATCGGCAGATACTTAACATCAAATGACTCGGACTCGAGGGCAATAAAACCTGATCAGGACATCCCTTATTCATGCCAAACATAGTGCTTTGAGCTTAGGCCAAAAGGTTTTTACTCTGGCCACTGTAGTGCTTTCTGGCAAACCTTTCCTGAGTAATGGCGTTGTTCCTGCCACTTTTCCTTAAAAAGGCTCTTGATTAAGAGCTCCCGAGTGGTGCTTAGTGCAATCTGAGACTGGGAGTTCGATCCCCAGTGGTGCTGCAGTCATTTGTGGCCTGGAGCCAAAGTGGTTTACCTCTTCTCCTATAACCCAACATTGGCATTAGCTGAAATAACAAGGACATTGTGTCGTCTTACACTGCATTATTGGTACTTCAAAACGATGCAGTGGCTGGCCTGGCGAGAGGAAGCACCCTCCCACAGCTGGTGCAATCGAGATTACTAGTGGCACCTCTGAGGTACCCTGAGCAAGGTACCATCCCCACACACTGCTCCTCAGGCTCTGTGGTCCTGGCTGCCCACTGCTTTGCTTGGCGAATGTGTTAAATGCAAAGAAGGAATTTTGTGTTGTTCACACTGTGTGCTGTGGTGTGATCACGTATTACAGAATGGTTACTTTATACTTTTACACTTTACATCAAGTGATATGGAAAATTCTCCTGAGTAAGTAGAACTAGACATAACTAAGAAAAGTTGGGCAGAAAGTTGGCTCTTGATATGGTTTACCAGCTAACTTTTAGTACACTTTCAGCCACCCTGTAACTCCTACAAAGTGTTTGGTCGCCTATCTGAAGCTTCCCTCATAAATCTGTCTTCTTCATATGGGTTTTGAAGAGTCCCCTTTTCTGGTGTACAGGTGGTGTTGTAGCTGGCCTGTCTGTTGGATCTGTGGGGCCCAGTTCAGTTCCTTTTGAGAGATGAAATGGCAAAAAAAAATAGCAATGAGAAATTTCCCTAAAGAACAGGAGTTTTCCTTTCCTAATGTAGGCATTTGTGTAACTAGCTGAATTCAATTTGTATTTTAGTCTTTTTTTTAGTGAGTATAAGAAATAATGAATGTAGTGACACCTAATAAAACCTAATAAACTTTACCTAATAAACTGGCAGCTCAGTGTTGTCCAATGCAGCTTTGCTGTGTTTAGGGTGAACCAGATTTACAATCCAACAGTCAGGGTTCCAGATGCTAAATCAAGTTTCCCTGCCAGAGGGATACTATTCTGAGCAGATCCCAACCTGACTGACAGGTTCCAGTCTGGCATAGATTTTTGGCATAAGTCCAACAAATGAGACACAATGTTCTAGGCTCCGCCTTTTAACCTGTGGCAAAGCGATGTTGCACGCAAACCCAAATTCTACCTGTGCAAGGAAAGCTGCAGTGGGTCAGCCCTGGTACCCTTGCCCTCAGCCTTTGTATGTAACTGACTTAAATGTTCTTAATGTGCTAGAATGTCTAAACAAAGATCAAATGTTTGCTGTGTGACCTGTTTTGTTAAACTGTTCTATAACTAAAAGAAATTTGTTTCCAAAAAGAACCTGGAAGGAATATTCAAAAATGTTAGACAATATGTTGTTAAGGACAATAATAACTGGAATGATACAGACACACAGAAACTTGGTTTTTGTGGTTAAAGTTCTGAGCTGCTACACTGAAACTCTTTAGAATTTCTTGAGGTGGGTGTGTAACATTGATAATTATAGATTTGGATCGGGTGCTTGTTTTTTGTAGCTCCTAGCAAGTTGTGATTATAGAAGCAAGAGTTTGATCTCTTTCTGCTGTCAGTTTTATTTTAACACCAACAGATCTGCCCTACCTATGACAGACCTTCAACAAACGAATGATTAACCATTGAAGTGTTTAAAAAACACTATATTTATACAGTAAATTCCTGCTTATATCAGGGGTTTCCAAAGAGAGTGATAAACCCTAAATACACCCACAAACATTTTAATTTCATTTTAAACTCATTTTAATTTCATTTTAAACTCTTTATACAGCTTAATATATTACCCTTAAAGAAAATTCAATGGTACACCCATATTCATACTGTACAGTTTACACTAAACTGATGTCTCTGACAGTGCTAGAATGTAAAATATTGTAATACGATTTTTGGGGGGGTAAATACCGTGATAAATAATATGTATTTAAATTAATATAAATAAAGGATTTTAAGAAGAATAAAACAGAAAACATGAAGACACTCAAAGCACTTCATGGAGGTTATTCTGCACTGCAGATTAATCAAAGTGCAGAGGCCACGCCACAGATCTCTCCGTGAGATAGGGGGAAAGGGGAGCACGCGCTCAGTTGTGATGTGAAGAATTTTAATGAACAAAAAGACAAAGTCACAACGACAACACAAATTATACAAGACTCGTGCTCCTCAAACAAACAAAAGAAAGAAAAGAACTGAAAACACCGGCTCGAGACAAGCTCAGCTCTACCGGAGATACAAGGACGTGGCCGAGGAGTGCTTTAGAGGCGAGCACTGAGTCAAGGCAACGAGGGACAGGTGAGTGACAGATACAGGACGCGATACAAATGGTGGAGACACCTTAGGTAGGGAGCGAGGGACACTAGTGAGGGTGGACAAAAGTAAAGGGATGAACTAATATTCGGTGGATGGGGATCGGGAACGGCGTGATGGAGACGAGGTGGTTGTCACAAGCCAATCAGCACCAAGGAGAAATAAATAGCGTTCTCGGATCGGCTACTTTCAAACCAGTACCATTTCACCATCCCAAGACGCGCTTTCTTTACTTCTCTCTACACTACCAACAAATTTATATTTTTTTTTTACATAATAACTTATATAATTAATTTACATTGATATTTATGTTATAAAATTAGTAAATAATAATAAGCACTAAATGCATGAAAAAAAAAATGCTACAAGGGGCATGGCACACCAGTCACAAAAGCAAAAAAAAAAATTAAAAATGCGGAGGACACCTGCAATTCCCACATTAGTGCAGGAGGGTTTCAGCAAACAGAAAATCTACAATGGACTGAAACGTCGACTGCTGGTTTAAAATTTGTTGTTAAAGACAAAGTTTCCGGACTCTATTAAAAATGTAGTTGGAGTAAAAATATAATTACACACTAAAACATACCCTATGCTTAGACAACATTTAGCAGCATTGAATTGTGCTGCTGACTGCCTCCTCTGCAGTAATCATACCTATATTGTAACACTCATCACTCCAGAAGGGTTATGTATTGCCCACACTTGCTGTCTATATCTTGTTCATCTGTTGTCCTCTGTCTGTTGTGACATGAATGTTATTTGCTATATGTTGCACCCTCATCTCACTTTGCATGAGTATACAGCTGCTGATGAAAATAAAGTAACCATTAACCTTGAACCTTGCAGTTGAACACCCAAGACATGTTTTGGAGTCCAAACATTGCTTTTTTTATATTATTCAGTTTATCATCTATTGTGTCTTATCATATTATTTTTTTTTATACTGTTGTGTATGTGAGACTCCACTGACCGTAATCAAATTCGTTGTATTTGCTCACCAATAAAGCAATTCTGATTCAGATTCTTTAGTTTAGCAATGGACATCAAATATTCAACCAAGTCCTTCTTGAAAATTCATCCTCAATACAGCTTCAACATCTAGATCCTTATTAACCCTTTAAGCGCCAAAGTCGCAAGATTGCGACAAGACGTATTCATGACTAAAACAGACGGTATTTACAAATATTGTGCAATGTAGCATTTGTATTCACTACCACTAGTTGGCAGACATGTAGTAATTAGATTCAAGATGAAAATTTCGCCATCATCCTATTCAAAGTTTTGAGTAAAAAGCGGTTGAAACGAGCCTTGTGTTATTTACTCGGGAGTAGAGAAAGGATACACCTCTGTTCTCAGTGTGCGTGTAAATGTGTTGGATTTTAGATAACTTTGGAGAAAAAAAATGCCAAATGGCTAATTAAAAGTTGACAGTTGATTATGTCCTGCGAATGATATTAGTCGATTCTGAATCTGAAAGGGAAGATTCACCTTTTGTACCAGGAGACGTGTTAGTGCTCCAAACGACGGGTGTGTGTGAGCTGTGTCGGCCCTCCACAAGGAGCCCCGCCCGGCGTGAGCGAACTGAGCGTCCCGGCGCCACAAGCAGCCGCGATCGGCGCGCTTGGGGCACGACTTTCTCGTGTGTCTCCCGGTACAAAAGGCAAATCTTCCCCTTCAGATTCATAATCGGCGAATATCATTCGCAGGACATCATCAATGGACAACTTTTTATTAGCCATTTGGCGTTTTTTTCCACAAATCCCACATGAGAACAGAAGAGCATTCTTTCTCTGCTCAAAATTTTTGTCTTGAATCAAAGAACTGCCAATGTCTGCCAACTAGTGGTAGGGAATACAAATGCTATATTACAGGATATTTGTAACTACAGTCTGTATCAGTCATGATGACGTCTTGATATGATAATTTAGCAATATTTTATGAAGTTTATTGTTGGTTTCTTCTTTCCTTATCATTATGAATGAGGATAAAAAGACAAAAAGAAAGAAAATAACTTCCAAACATCAGTTCAATATCAGCTTTTTCCTGAATATAATGAAATATAATGAAATATTATGACGTCACTTCATGACGTCATAAAATGCAAATTAGATGAGAATATTTGTACCCCACATAAACTTCAGGTCATACCCAACATTTTTCAAATTTACAATAAGTCTCTTTCTTTAACCCCTTTTAAGCCCTAAGCTTTTGAAATATTGATGTAAAAATCCAGTATTTAAAAAAAAACTTGGCGCTTAAAGGGTTAAGGTGGTAGTGATTGGTATTAATGTGATTTAGAACATGGTATGACTCAATGCAAACTATAAAAATGAAGCTTCACAGTGCAGCTGATCATTGCATATAACACCTGTAAAGTAGCTGGATTGCTCTAGAATTAGTTTTGTAAGCTCCACAACTAAATTAAAGAAGCAAAATTTGGAATCCATGTCTTGGCTGAATTACCTTTGGTGTGCAAGGAAAATGTCTGAATAATAACATGTGAGTTTATGAAGAGAATATAGAGATTTCCATATAGCTATAATTTCCATATAGTTAAGGATTTGAGAATTTTTAAACCAGAAAATGTCAATTTCAGACAGCAAAATCTTTGAGAATGTGTAAAATAAGTTCAAATACACTGTTTACCGCACTGAAATTAGTTATACAGTTAATATACTTTGTTTGTGTGATTGTGTGTGTGAGAAAGAGCCAACAGCTCAGTGTGTGTATGTGTGTGTGTGTGTGAGTTACTATGCAAGACTGATAGATTGTAAAGCTAAATAAAGAGGTGAAGAATACCTCTGTATCATTCACAAACACACACACAGTCTTACTCAAACACATCCACATGGCAGACAGACCAGCAATGTACTGAATGCTGGCTTGATTTGAAGCAATGAAATAAAAATAAATCAGGTATGGCACAGGTCAGGCATGGCTTGTTATCCTTGATCGTTTTTTTCCTATTGGGTCATTTGATTCAAGTAACATTCCAAAGTACGCATGGGCAACTCTCTTTTTCCACTGTAGGTCTGTCACTGCTGATAAGCTGTCTGAAGATATTTTGCTAAGCATTTGTAGATATAGCCATACAGAAATTTTAAAATAATGTGACCTGACCCTGGAACCCAAGCGTGACTGTCCAAACCAGCATGCCACAATACTAAATACAATGTCAAAACAGGACACCACAATTAGCAGTGAATTTATTGGTACAGTATATGTAGAATAATGTAGAATAATTCAATACATATTAGCCTATAATACAGTATAATACAGCATACAATACATAGATAATAGTATCGGGACACACCTCTTAATAATTGAATTAAGTTGGCCCAATACTTCCAGTACCGGGCGATTTTAATGCTTTAATGCTTTAATACGATTGTGAGCTAGGTCTTCTAATCTAACATCAGTGCCTGACCTCATAAAAGCTCTACAGACTGAAAAACCAAAAATTTCCACAGAAACACTCCAAAATCCTTCCTACAATGGCGGAAGCTGTTTTAGCAGCAAAAGGGGGTCATATTATTACATATTATTTGAATGCATCATGTTTCAATCCCTGTTTGTGTAATGGCCAGGCATCCCAATACTTGCAGTACTGTCCAGAGCAATACAGTATAGTAATATTAGATTTTTGACACAGCTTTTCTGTGGGTGTGAATTTGATGAGGTATAATTCATAATAGCCAGCAAATAGCATTTAATGTTTGGTGCTGAGCATCAAAAGCAGCACATGAGGAGATAAGACAGGCCAGGCCAAAGAATATTAGGAGAGATACATTCACACACACGGATAGAGAGGTGATCTAGCTGGTCCTCAGAAGTAAATATGCAAGTGTCTGTATGTGTGTGTGTGTGTGTGTGTGTGACAAAGCAAAAATATGGGAAAAACATCATGGGTCCAGCATAAAGTTTCAGAAAGTGGGTCAAGGCATGGTATTACTCAGGTTTAACAAGTCAACACTGGGCCAGCAAAAACGTTGATGACTGAAAATTCAAATAAAAAAAATGGCCACTAATATTTATCATTCCCATTCTAGTATCTTTCCCATTCTAGTGGCTAGTTCTTTAGTTTCACACGTAAAAGTAAAGATGGACAAACTGTCAGCTTTGTTTCATCCTGTTGTTTCCATATCAAATGTGAGAACATCCTTAATAAATCATGTTATTACATTTACATTATGAATGGAGATAAGCAGATTCATAGGCAGAACCCACAAATTTTTGCCTAAGTATAAAAGCAGAAAATCATTTCTTACTGGTGGTGTTGTATCTCACTCCATAAAGGAGTTCAGGACAGGGACGTGACACCATTTCCCCAGCCTTACTGCGAGGCCAACAGGTACCAATGCCATCGATGAATGTTCTACAAAACATGCCTGATGCGTGCACATGACACACACGCACACACACACACACACACACACACACACACACACACACACACACACACACACACACACACGTTCATTAATCATGTATTAAATATATGTCACCATAGCAGGAAACTGATGAAAAGAAAGAACATCAATAAAGTTTGACAATGGCACTTACCCGAGCTGTTGCTGTCTGGCTGACCAGAGAGATCTACAGACCTCACTGTGGATACAGAGTGATAACAGCCGAATGGAAACAAAAAAGAAGGAATACTTAGAATCAGTAAGTGTGATTTAATAACTGGTAATTATGTCAAGGCAAAAACATAAGCTGTTGTCACGAATTGTTAAATGATATGACAACTAGGAGTACTAAAAATCTTCATATTGAAAGTTTGCCCCATACTGTATATCAGAGGCAGATACACTGAAACACTGAAAAATTGTTACAATGGCAAGTTTATTTGTATACCACACTATGATACACAATGGACATTCAGTGTGCTTCACAATGATCAAATTAGCATCAAAGCAAAATAAGCAATGAATGTAATCATAAAATTAATATAGCAAAAAAAGGTTTAAATATCAATTAAAGTCATTCAGACAACTGTCTGAAAAAAAGTAATATAAAAGAAAGCTGATAAAAAGTATTGCTGAAAACAAGCAGAAAACAGGGCTGGTTTTAGATTCTTTTTCAAAGCGACCACAATCGGAATCTGCTTTCCATGGGGAGCTGCTTTTAGCAGCCAGCAGCATAATGCCAAGTTCCATTTCACCCAGTTTCGATTCAGCCATCACTAACTGACCAGCTCCAGTTGATCTAAGAGACATACAGGCTGCCTTTCAAACATCAGAGATATATATTAGGGCTGAAACTGCTAAATGACATTTAGCAATAATTTGAACTCAGTTCTAACTACAAACCAGAGTAAGGACCTGAGGATTGGAGTAATGTGCTCTCTTTACTTCATTTGTTGAAGCTGTAGATGAAAAGAGCATTGCAATAGTAAACCCTGCAGAATATGAAGGCATGATTACCTCAAAGTGTTGTACTCTTAAATATAAACACAGCATTTGGTTTAAGTAAACCTAATCATTACTGGATTTATTATTAACTAACTGGATTATTAGAATAGACATCAATGGAGTAAAGGACAATGAGATGCATGATGCATGAGATGGTTACAATCTAAAGTGTTTGCTCAGAAATGGAACAGCCTAGCTGAACTATTTTTCTCATTTAAGCTTAAAAAAAACTTACTAATGATTTTTCACCAAAGAGAGGCCTTATGTCTTTAGTCAGTTTTTCAAACAGGAGACTATGGAAGAAGAACCCCCTACTATGCAAGAACCAAAACCGTTTGGGTCTATGTATATCTTGTGAAACAGTCGGGCAGATGTAGTGATCAAGTGAGGTTGGAAACCAATACACAGCTTGTGCTTGTTTATTTTGCACTTCTTTTGTAAATATTGTGGTGTGTTCTGGGACACCTTCACTTGGATTACTATTTAAAACGCTAGCTATTGTTTACACTCAAATTGGAACAGTCCACTTTTACATGATGTACATGCAATTTATAAAGCCAAATATTTAATCTTAATATATATCTGCAGCTTTCAAACATCTAACAAACATTCAGACACCTATGTTGTTATACTTTCTTTATAATATCTTTACAGTTATGGGCTTTTCTGATGCACACAGACGAGTTGAACTAAACAAATTATAATACAATATTTATTATCACAGTGTGAACTAAACAGATGTATGATTTTTAATCAAGCTGTATAATTGTGACAACCCTAATCAAGTTATAAATGTTCTTTATTGAGGATAGATCTCACAGGACAAGACAGCAGAGGATAGTAAGCAACACACAAGAGATCACTTGAACAAAGATTGGCTGGACAATATGATATATTACAAATGTTACATATAGTTACGACTTAAAGAACACTAACACAATTCTTACAAAGACAGTATATTTATGTCCAGTTAATTGGATTTAGTTGTGCAGCGTGTGAAATAATGAACAGAAATCCCTGCACCTAGTTGTTTATAGTATTTTTAAAGTGCCATTCCTATCTCTTTTTTCCATTCCAACATATCAGTTGAAAGTAAACATTGCGACATTGTGTATTTTGAAAAGGGTTCTTGTAAATCACACTTTATCTATATCTCCCATCCCTAGAGAAAGTTATATAAAACATGTCTGCAAGACAAATTCACCCTTTTGGCAGGCTTATTGAGACTGAGTGAGTGTGTCTAGTTGAGAGATGGGTCCTGATTGTTTTTTGCTCCCTCCAGCAGGAAGTCTAAATTTGACTGACAATCCCTGACAGGTCTCGGGGGTGTTTGAAGCATCATCTATGGTGATTCATTTTAAACACCACAAATAGCTGTGTGATGTGTGTGGCTGGTGAGGTAGCGAGGGACAGAGATACATAACTTAAAACACGAATAATCCAACACACATGCACACTGAGACATACATGTGTGGTTTCCAGAGGCCAGCATGAGCACTGCATCACAGGTGAGATCAGCGGACACCCTCAAGACCAAAAAACACAAGACAGGCAGTCCCTGAGGAAGAGAGAAAGAAAGAATTTGAAGGGACCATATCCCACAAATATCTTGTATTCTATATTTTCCCTTAAGCTCCACATTTAGATTAAGGACTATGGTTTTCTGTTGCAAAACAGCACTAAATCATCATCATAGTAATCCGCCTATTTGTAATAAACCTTCTGTTTTTGTTATGGTGCCTTTTAAGATGTATCTGTCTTTAAGATATATGAAGATAGTATGTACCTATTCTCTGATAGGCTAAAAAGCAGTCATGGCTGAACCAGCATAAAAAGGTGTGAAGTTAAATTTGGGGCTAAACTGCTGTAGGCTAAATGGAAAAATATTAATATGCATGTTTTTTGTGATATCATAAAATCACTGAATCCAAAAAGGGTTGTTTTAGCTGCCATTTATGGACTCCTTGGACTGGGAGTAAATTGTACCTTTTTAAACTTTAACAGTGTTTTCATTTAACATCAAATTAAAAACATATTATTTACCCTTTAATGATGATATGAAAAAGATGGCTAAACTATATATTACACTGTCTATCACACTAGGAAAGGGAAAAAACAGCCCAATAAACAGTAATTCAACTGAAAAAGTTCCTACCACCAGTATAAAAATAATTGCTCACATGCACATGTCATACAATAATGTAGACACACTACACTGCTGTCCACTGACTGTCCCCAGACCATTTATAAAATTACTGAACAAGCAATATTGGCTTTGAATTTTGGCATTTAATTTTTCCATTTTCAGCGGTGCTATAATGCGGCTGTGGTCATTAGGGTGACCAAACCTCCAGTTTTCTCTGGACATGTTTTTCACGTCCTGTCCGGCGCGTCCGAGTTTCGTTTTATAAAGTGGGAAAATGTGCTGTTTTTTCATTACCTTTCATTGGACCACTAAATAGTTCTATAACTAACACTTAACAACCCTCCTCTCCCCGTGCACTAAGGTGCCCTGGTTTTCCAGGACCAAAAAATGGTCACCCTAGTGGTCATATAATCATTGATGGCAGTGTATGATGGTATTAACTAGTGCTGTCAAGCTATTAAAAATTTAAATCTACTTAATTACATGGTGTGGTGATTAATTAATCGAATTAATCGCATTTAATCGCGGATACATACAGACTTACATGAAGCAGTTTTTTTTACCACTTATTATTGAATACAAGCATATAACTTAGGCTTCAATGGTCATGACATTTTTATCACTGACTGAACCAAACCTATGAATTAGGTTACAGTATATGACAGTTGTAAACTTTGATACACTACGTCTCCCAGCTCTCTCTCACATACATTATGGCCGGTGCTGAGACTCCGCCCCTCTGGAGGTCTGGATGGAGAAAGCTAATGCGGCTACTTCCAGCCCAATGTTTCCTCTCCTGCTGCCTCTATCTCGACCAACAGCTCTCCTACAGACACTACGACCACGGTCACCACTGTCACACACTTCGCCGAACTATAGATTTTTTTTTTTACTATTTTGCAATTTACTGAACAGTACAACCAAAATATTTACCTTCATAAATATATATTCCTAAATAACAAAACACCATTTAGGCCAACAAACATTTCTAAACATTTGCCTACATGTACATTTAAAGCTTAAACAAATATCCACAAGAACAAAAAAATAAAATGGTAAAAAATAAAAACGGCAACTGATACAACTCAAACGTTTACTAAATAATACAATACAGTCATTTAACTTGACATGACAATACATCCTAAGGTAAAACAATAAACAGGAACTTTAAGTTTACATGTATACACTTTATTAATCCTTCAGAGGTAATACATGGTTCCCTCTGAACAAAAATAAATTGCAATACTGTGTCTAAAATGTGATTATAAATAAAACAAAAAAGTCAGCAGATGTTAAACCCCACGTTTCCTACAGTTTTGATGGGAACCATGTCTTTTCTGAGGTAAAAGTTAACTGCCTCTGTTATCTCTATACATCGCTTGCTTGTCATATGGAGCCTTTCCCAAAAGTCTGTCAGAGTGGTTTGTTTTCTTTTGTACATGTTGCCGCAGCTGCTTGTGGTGTGACTACTCTCCTAGCCTCTATACCAGGGGTATTCAATTAAAAGTCACTGATGTCCAGCTTTAAATTTTGTTCAAGTAGAAGGTCCGATCTAAAGTCCAATTTATGTCTTATAGCTTTCCCTATGTCCAAACCTTAATTTGTATTACACAATATTTAGTGTTGATTTGGTTGATGGAACAACATTTATTTTGATTTTGATTTACCTAGCTGGAAAACACAGTTGAGGTTTACACTGGGTCAAAAATTTTGTTAAGAATGGCCCAATAGAAATAGCTCAAAATGAATGAAACTTCATAAGGTACACACTGTGAACTTAGTAAAACACTGAGTATTAATCTGATGTTATATTATCACCACACTGCCCAACATCATTCTTTCTCAAATCCGGATGGCAGTTTCCAGGCCCTCAGGTCAAAACAAAACCTTAATGTTGTGTCTGGGTGTTGCTGACGTGACACTCTCATGCTAGGGATTTGGCCATTAGCTGAGTCTCTGGAAAACACCATTATTCCCATACAGCTAATCTCGGATTACTGAGACCCACATGGCAAAGCCCAGCTCTAAAACTGCCTCCTAATCCCTCATAATCTGAAAGGCGGACAGTTGGGGAAAAAAAACTAACTCTTAGCTGGAAAAAAAACTTTCTGTGATGTTCGACATACTTTTGCTCTTTTAATCCTGATTCATTTCCTCTGGAAAATATTGTGCTGGAAGAAAGCCAAAGTCTACACTTTAGTTTGATGTATATCTTCTGAAAAATCTCATTCCATGGAATAAGAAATGAGTTCATCACATTAGGAATGCTACACACTTTCGATCAACACGTGTCTTCTATTAAATCAAGGAACATGTTTTTAGAATTTGAAGTAGTTTTTAACACTCATTCCATTGCAAACATTCTTTCCATGTTGAAAGAACGTATTAAATAAGGGATGAAGACGCTCTACTGCGCAGAATTATTTCTGTTTTTCATTATTGTAATTGTTCAAAATGTAATTGTATTGCTATGTCTTAAATTGAGTTAAATAAATAATGACAAAAGCAGGCGTGCTTCTTTCAGGAATTAGTTACTTGACTAGGCTGGCAGTAAGCATTTTCTAAATACTCTCACTGTTTGGTCATCCTTGATCTTTACTCTGCAGCAAAGCTGAGCTCATTGTCAAGCAAAGCGGAGCTATAACTTTAAGCCTGATGTGGCTAATGATAAAGACCTCAGGAGCATGTGTATGTGGGCTCAGTGTCAGGACTTATCTCTGCAGAGCATGGTTGGACAAACCTTGCTCAATTGACAACACCTAAAATGAACGCATTATTCACATTTTCACTCTTATGTCCATGAAATTGACTTAATGTAGAATAACCTAATGAGCTATTATGGACTGCAGTTGTACCCAATAATGGTGATATGTCTTTTAATTAAAGGGGAATTCCACCAATTTTTCATTGTTCTAGGAACACATGCTGTTCATGTTTTGTCCTGATCAGCCATTGTTCTAGGGACACATACCAGGCCATGTTTGTTTAAAGTAATGAATGGAAACAGACATCTGAAGCATTTAAGGCCCTGGTGTGCTGCCAAACAAAATAATGTGACACGACGTGTATACAAATAGACACAGAAAATGCACCTAGGTCCACTGCTCATTTTGAAACCTAAATAAATTTGCATAGTGAACATCAAGAGCCCTGGTTCCTTTCACCACCACTGTATTTAAATTCTGAGGACTTAAGGTTCTATACACTGAACATTTTCACATCAAGATACTGCAGACCCCCTGTATTATAAACACCACTACTGCCACAGCAATTAACAACCAATCTGTTATCCAGCCCTGGTATTACTGAGTCCAGGTTGTAGGGAAATCATACAAAGGATCATACCCGGGATCATACAAAGTCTGGCTGAAGTTGCGAGATGTCAAAACCTCCTCTGATGCTTTCATATTAGTGGTATTAATGCAGGCAAGTACATATCATTCAAATTATAAACCACTAAAAGAGGATTAAAAAAAGAAGCAAAACTGAATTATGAAATCTTAGATACTAAAGTAGCATTTATGTGAATAAACAACAATTATATTATGGCAACGTTCTCTTGGTACTCGTAGAGCACCCACATTTTATTCTAGACCAATCTGACCAACAGTTTACCACTCGTATTGGGGAAAGGATCGGGGACTGAATTTGGGTTTAAATGAAAAGGGATTTAGGGTTTAATGGTGCTCACACCTCTCACTTCGGAGCTGTAATTTTTTATTAAACATGACCAACATAGGGTCATATTACGAATATGAATTTAAATAGGAATTAAATTAAAACTGAAAGAAATTAAAACGGACCGATTAACTGGGATTTTATTTTATTTGTGTACCTGACGGCCTTGCTGTTTCTCACACCTCTCAATTCAGTGCTGTCATATTTGATTCCAGACCAAATAAACTTCAAAAAGCATGAGTGGCACCTGTCACACTTCATGTTTCTAGACTCTCAAACGCTTTTCGTCACTGCAGAGGAACTCATTTCACACTGGCTGTCTTGTTTTTTTCTAACAAATAATTTGTTCCACCTTAAAGGTGCACTAGTTATGTTCTTTTGCATTGTTTAAGGTGGAACTGAAAATACAAATAAGAAAGCAACGATGCCTCAGTGATCTAGGCATATGGGGAACAGTGCAAAACAACTCCACCGTTTGAATACTTACTCAGTGTCTCATTAAAGACGTTCAATTGAAGATATATCTAGGCTTCTCTACCCACCTTTAACAGGCGGAGACACATTTTTCTCCTCTATTCTCAATGCGTAGACTTCTCCATTAGTTCAGTATAAACCCTCCGCCTCTGCTCGAAAGAACAGGCTCCTTAAGTCACTTTAGAGAAAAATACAGTCTCCATCCCATCAACGCGTGCCCTGGAATTCAGTTTTTGCCCTATGGAAATTGTCCTCAGTATTTCACACATTCACACATCGCTTCCACTGTTGTTTTACTCCTCGGGTCACAGAAAATCTCAAATCCCACTAGCTCTGCTAATAAAAAAAACCACACAGGCAAAAATCAGCACCCGTGCGGGATAATCTCAGGAAGGGAGTAAAAACACGGCGTAAAACATCCCAAACCTCTAGAGAGTGAGAAAAAAGTAGCTCGATGGTGTCTGCTGAAGTGAAATATCCAGAAGTTTGGTTCTCTTATTTCTTAATGTTGAGAACTTTATGAATTGTGATTCCTCCGTGCCCCTCAGCCGCTCCGTTGCTAAGTCAACGTCTGTCCTGTCAATCACAGCTGGATTCAGATTTTTAATTGGCCACCAGTCGCGCTTCCAACACTGACGCACGTTCTTTTTTTTAACCACGCGCATAGTCACAAAGCCCGCCTTCCCAGCGCTCTGATTGGTCAGGGGTGAACTGGCGTATGCTTTGCGATTGGTTAATATTCCACCTTCATAAGCGGTAAGCCAATAGGACCTGTACTTTGGTCAAAGAGCCGCCAGCCATTCCTGACGGCGGGATACGGGTGGAAAATAATGTCAGAACGTTGTAACACAACAACAACAACAACAATAACAGTAAACATAGTTATTAATGTTGTTATTGTTGATATTGTTGTTATTAAAGCTGCCTCTATCAATATGGTTATACTTTTTACACGTTTATTCTTTATTGCATATGTCACAATTAAAACGTTAATTGTTGCTATTTCATTTTTATTATTGTTATTTTTTTATTATTATTAATAGATTTATATATTTCCCTTTGGTACATTACAAAACAATAATGTGACATCTGGATATAGAAACCTATGGAAGTATGTCAGTTAACCCTTCACCCTCCCACTCACAAACACAGACACATATGTACAAATATACACGCACAAACAGAGCGAAAAAACTTGGTGACCCTGACCTCTCTAGCCACAGTGCAAAACACTGGAGTTAGTTTGACTTCTGTGAATGGTCAGAAGCAGCGGAACTGGTTAGCCTGTTTTTCACTGTATCCCAAAGCATCCTATAATGGAAGAAATGAACCATACAATAAAGTAAACACGGCCTAATTATACTCTGTCACACTACCCAGAACCATGTGTGAATGTGTGTTTGTGCTGCACACCTTTAGGACATAGTCCCAATGTTTTAGCCTGTATACCTGTATGCAAACCCTCACTCACCTGCCAGTTTATTGTGTACACATGTTTATTGTGTACACATGTAGTAATGTGAGGTTTGTTTTTATGGTATAATAGTAAAATGTCACATCATAAAGGGCCAACTGAA
Organism: Ladigesia roloffi; assembly: GCA_037577295.1. Taxonomy (NCBI): domain Eukaryota; kingdom Metazoa; phylum Chordata; class Actinopteri; order Characiformes; family Alestidae; genus Ladigesia; species Ladigesia roloffi. The sequence continues at coordinate 17,320 of JBBKCR010150772.1, forward strand.
GCTGCTACTAAACCAAGAGTCCAAAAGGCAAATCTAAAACACATGACTCTCAAAACTTTTTTAAAAATATTTTTACACACACAAAGTTTGGAAGAGGTGTTCAGCTTGCAAAAACTACATTTCACAATTGGGACATTTTTGGCAGTATTGGCCAGCATTTGTATTATATTTTATATTTGCAATTTGACTAAATAAAACACATTTTATGTCATTTATTTACTTTCCAACAAGAAGTTGAAGAGCAATCAATGTGCAATGACACATTCAATCACATCATAACTGAATAGCTTCCATGTATGTGACTGGAATAAAGCTTCCACTTAAAGAGCACTTGGACAGCTTCACTAAAACATTGTAAGAGTTGCATGTTTATTGGGGACCTGTAAGCTTCAATGGCAGAGTAGCTAATGACGTTCTTTTGACTTACTTAGGTTCTTAGGTTCCTACACTAGTTTTAGTAAAACCCCCAACCCTGTAGCTCTAACTTGCTGGCATACAGTTATGCACAGTTTGCGTTGAACGTCCTTTACTTTCTGGCCAAGAGCCTGATATTTTTGGGTGGGGGACCGCTGGATGAGGAGCTAGAGGCATGGTAACACAAACCCTGTCTCTGTAGGCAGAGGCTTATAAAATGTGTTTCTTTAGAGGCATAGTATATTTTTAGAAATACTTTCCATCTACTACATTTATTAGACATTTACTAATAATAACATTTATTATTAACTTTGTTGAGACACTGGGTTTTGTCCTCTTAATTATAATAATAATAATAATAATAATAATACATTTTATTTAGAAAGCGCCTTTCAAAACACTCAAGGTCACTGTACAACA
>JBBKCR010150781.1:0-18152 GCA_037577295.1 Ladigesia roloffi
TACATACATACATACACACACATATATATACATCTATATATCTATATCTATATATCTATGTGAAAAAAATAAAGCGTCGGCCATAAAAAAGATGTGTGACTGTGAATGCAGTTTTTTTGTACTATTTTGTCTATAAAAATAAGGCTTGTGTGTCTCCAGAACGGTTTTACGGCCGCACACCACGTTACTGGCAGAAATGCATGAAGTTACTTCACCTCTCTGATCAACCAGACGTGAGTAGCGGTCCATTTACTCAACAGATAATGTTATTAATGACGAATCATTGTGAAAATATTATTTAGCTGTTGTGATTGATTGGCCAAAAAGTTCTACAAACCATGTACATTTACAGTAAAACATCTATAGTGAATGGGGATTCAGTATTATTATTATATTAAATGTTACCAGTAGAGGGTTAGTGAGTGAGTGTGAGTGAGAGAGAGAGGGACAGAGAGACAGAGAGAGAGAGACAGAGAGAGGGACAGAGAGACAGAGAGAGAAACAGAGAGAGACAGACAGAGAGAGAGAGAGAGAGACAGAGAGACAGAGAGAGACAGAGAGAGACAGAGAGAGACAGAGAGAGACAGAGAGAGACAGAGAGAGACAGAGAGAGAGAGAGAGAGACAGAGAGAGACAGAGAGAGAGAGTTAGTAACAGCTGGGAGTGAGTTTGCCCTGAGTGGAATTTGTGTGGTGCAGACAGTGTCTTTCAATACATGCCTATGGCACAGTGTGATACATTCACTGTGCGTCAGAAGCAGACCCCTATGATACAGGGAAATATTGAGGCATTGGTGCCAGCCCTCCACTTGCCAAAGACTTTGGAACATCCTATATGCCTCCATATTACACAAGGAATAACAGAACTCTGTCTAGAGTTTCTGCCTTGTCTTTTTTTTTTCTGTCATCCACACACACACATATACACACTCTCAGATGTACAACCGATTTATTGTGGGGGCAGTTGCTATGTGTGTCCAGCTGCTACTAATACGATTATGCACTTAACATCCCACATGCTACATAGCAACCACAACTGTACCCGTTGGCCTGAATTCATTTTAAAGAAGTGTAAACTGTCTGTACCCTGCAGTCTACATGCCTGAGTTGTTTTACTCCTTTTTTTCTTGTAAAAGCCTTTTCATTTCTGTGCAGTCACACTAAGTGTACTAGCACTGATAGAGGCTGTAGATTCTGGCTGGACAAAGTAAGCCTCATTCAAATGTCCTTAAATGGCAAAAAAGGATGGACAGCTCTCCTGTGAATCCATTCTGTTTGTTTTAGACAATCTCACCGTCCTCAGATTGTTTTACTTCTCATCAGGTCTAGCGATTTTAGCAGTATACAGAGCCGGAACAAGCCTTTTATCACAGGTTGCAGGTCCTTCAAAATCTACCAAGCATGTCTTTTCTCAGAAGTGCTCTAATTTTAAACCCTATTCTTATTGGGTACATCACCCCCACACCAGTTCCATGTCAGTTCCATTCCAGTTGAACCTGAGACCTGAGAGCGTCAACTAAGAAAATGTAAATTAATGATATAACTAGTGCTATCACCATCAGTTATATTAGTTACTATCTAACATACGGATTCTATTGCTGTATTATTGATCAATGTTAAAATTAGCATTTTAAAATCATCAAAATGTTTTTCTGAAAGAAAAAGATATTGTATTGAAAGTTTTAGATGTTTGTTATTGTTTCTGAGTTGACAGCCCTTGTAAGGCTGTGTAAACCATACCTCCCTGGAGGGTTGTAGTTTTTAAAGGGGGCAGTTTTCCTTGTCGAGGGGAGGAAAGGAATACGTACATTTCCCCCCTAAGCTGAATCCAGTAGACACATGGTAGCAACGAGCAGCTGATCACTAGTTCCAGTGAACTAGTTGGATGCTAGTGTGGAATGTCTCTCTCTGTCCTTCATGGCAAGTCCAATTTAGAACACAGTGTTGGCTGCTCCCTCGGACCCTGACCTTCACGCAGTCAGACTGCTGAGAGCAAGTTTTTGTCGTCTGTCTCTTTCACTCTTCTTTCCCCTCACCTCTTCTCTTCTTCTCTGTTTCTGGTATGCCCTTTGAGTGTAATACTTGGTCTCATCTACTGCCATATCAGTGTCAGCTTGATTTATGCCTCATTTCCTGTTCTCTCTCCATGGCTGCATCAGTGCTGTGTGGGATGATCGCCATAAAGCAGTTCTCACGCTTTTTTCCTGTTTGGTATTCTCGGTTTTAATCTTTCTCTCTTCGTTTTTAGAGTCACTTTTTCATGCAAGCAATTTGTAAATCTTCATAACAGTGTTCATTTATATACGGGCGGTTAATGCTTTGCTTGGAAATGATACAAAAGTTACAAAAGCATTTTGTGCAACTTTGTCTCAGCCTTCCATATCTGTGCAATAGTTTGTTTGAATGGTAGATGTGGAACTGCTGAATTGCTGCAGAAACCTCTTGTTTACACAAGGCTCATCTGCTCTCTTTCACATCCTAACCATGAGGTGAGAAGAGGAAAGATTGTGGAGTATGTTTACTATATATCATGCAGCACCCATGATGCAAAGTTGTTGTTTTTTTTCAGTAGAGCACACCCTACTGGCAGATCAAAGAACTGCAGGCAGTCTTTTCTATTTGCCTTTAGGCCTGCCAAAAAAAATAATCTGAGGGTAATAATATGTTTGCCAAAATATTTCGTTTGTGTTTTAAGACCTTAAATATACTCTGTTTCCTTTTTCGTTACAAATATATTTGAGACTGGTGTGGGGTTTATTGTCATCTCAACCATCTACACAGTACACAGTGCAATTAAAGAACGTTCCAAACAAAAACAGAAATAACACAAGAGTACACAAGACTACACATGTGCATTACATTAAGATAATGAAGAACAATGCAGTCAAGAGCAGTTACAGTACTAATTTGAATGAAGCAGCACTTGCTGTAAAGGTCACCATGGAGAGCAGAGAGAACCTAATAATATTTTTGACTGCCCTCACTATTTGCTGTTTGGTCTTGCTTTGTGAATTTCATTACAATGCCCAGATGCTGCTGCATAAGGATGCTCTCTATAGCCCTTTTTATAATGTATAGAGAATTTGCGAATGGGGAGCTCTCCTCATTATCTGCTGGAAATAGAGTTTCTACTGGTCTTTTTTGGAAGTAGAGTTGGTATTGAAGGTCCATGTAATGGTATCTGCAATGTGAACACCAAGGAACATTGTGCTCTGGACATTCTCCACTGAAGAACAGTTGTTGTTTAGCGGAGAGATATCATGGCATGCTCTTCGGAAGTAATCAACCAAATCTTTGGTTTGTCCACAGTGTTTTATCCCTGTAACACAGCATTCGTCATTGCACCACTTTCAGGGTACCATCTTGAAGTTCTCACTGATCAAACCTGTATGCTGTGAACGTAAACGGAGGACTGAGCCTGGAGATTTTACTTCAATTCTGACTGACTGAAGTCTCTCAGACAGGAAGTCTAGGATCCAGTTGGTGATGCTCTTCAGAATGTCACATTTATCCATAATGCTTTTCCAGTTTTTTTCCCCCAGTGCCTTTGTTTTGTATGTATTTATGTATCAGCATCATAATGGACATCGACTGCTATATTGGACATTGGCGCACAATTCATATATAGTTGCATAGATTTGCTGCAGATATTTTTACTACAGGATCCACAAGTATACTGTGCCTAATTTATGAACACCTGAAATGACACTCTGTTCACTGTAATCTCTAATCAGCTCTGTGTTTGTGTTTATCTGTGTGTGTATGTCTGTGTATAGACTGCAGATAGCACAGGATGAGCACCGCACTGTAGAAGTGGAAAAGGTAAATATGGAGCAGAAGTTGAAAGATGAGATAGATTCAGCTAAGCAAGAGGCTCAGAGACTGCGAGAGCTACGAGAGGGAACAGAGAATGAACTGAGCCGCCAGAAATATGCAGAAGAGGAACTGGAGCAGGTAGCAGGCCCAGTGGTTTTACAGAACACGCATTTATCACTTTTATAGGTATATATAGCCACAATGTATTGCATGTATAATACATATTCTTAAACTTACATTTACATTGACATTTGCATTTAAGGCATTTAGCTTTTTTAGTGCGCAAGTAGTTCACATCTGTTCTTCAGTTCTACACAAAGCAAAACATTTGTGTGTAAAATGGACAGGATCTCAAAACATTAAGATTCTTCACCTGGAAGGATTTGTCTATGACTACTTGTTTGTTTGAAGTTATATTCTTATATTCCGCATATTATAATAATTATTTCAGAAACAAAAACCTACGAATTCAGGAAAATGTATGAAACACACACACACACACTTACAGACAAGACACACACACATCTACTGTTTCAGCAAATTCCATTTTATTTTAATATTCACTCTGTGCATTTCTATGCGTGTCATAGGTCCGCATGGCTCTAAAGAAGGCAGAGAAAGAGCTGGAGAAAAGGAGGTCCTGGTCTCCACCTGAACCTCTTCAGAAATGGCTACAGCTTACACATGAGGTGGAGGTACAATATTACAACATAAAGAAACAGAGCGCCGAGAGACAGCTCCAGTTGGCCAAAGAAGGGGTGAGAAAATCACATACGTACCTGAAACTGAGGAAGCACAAACTCTATGGTTGTTTCATCCATGGTAATACATTTAATTCAACCTTTGGTTGTTTTGTGATTGTAGGCAGAAAAGATTAAGAAGAAAAGAGGCACACTTTTTGGAACATTTTACGTGGCTCACAGCTCCTCACTGGATGATGTTGATCATAAAATTTTGTCAGCCAAGTGAGTAGATACTGAGAGTGTTCTAGGCAAACCTAAACCATTAATAAACCACTCACGTTTACACAAATTTAAATGCTATTCCAGTTTTTGCTTCATAAAATTGCACGTCAGCTGAGAATTTTAAATAAAAGCTGCATTCTAAGTGTAGCCACCAGAAGGCTATAAACCAGTTAAAGATTGGACAGGAAAGATTAAATACTCTTACTGTAAACACCCTACATTATATTTATTTATTTATTTACTTTAGTTTAGTCTTTTATTTCACCTTTGCATCAAATAAATAAGTACACACATTAACTCTCAAAATATTTTCATTGTTGTGGCTAGTAGATATTTGGAGTATTTCACCACATAGCTTAGGGTGCTTTCATATATGTGGTTCGGTTCATTTGGTCCGGACCAAGGGCAACAAATGATACATTGTAGAATTTTTCTGCCATTTTGGGTGTTTTTCCCACAACATTTGAGTACGTTGGTCTGGACCAGTGGAAACGAACCAAAATGCAGTCACTTGACAACATATACGTCATTCATTGGTCAGATATGCCATTGAACATATTTCCTAAACTGCTTTTCGATTGGTCAGAATTAACATGCGGGTATACCGCGCTTAGATACTGGTGGCGGATTTTCTTAAGTCTGCCTTAAGTCTGCACTGTTCTGCTGATCTATTAAACCCCCTTTCCCTGAGCTGTTTGCTAAATAAGCAAAATATTGCTGTGTTCCTATGAGTTTTTGAAGGTTGGGACCTAATATGGTCATTGGACCAAATTTGGATGACGCTCGCCCCTCCTCACAGCTCCGGTTCTGTCCGCGAGCTCCATGGGGCTATGTTGCTAAAGCTAACTGTAAACAAATACATCTCTTTGTTCCATAATGCATAACACCGCTCACTACGGCAGCTGGATTAGTGCAAAAAGACCCAGTACTGTCTGCAGTTGGGTCTGATCTGGTTTGGATCATGTTCTCACCTCAAATGAACCGCTTCAGGGTTCGTTTGAAAGCGTACTGAGACCACCTCTTCAAGGAGGTCTCGGTACGCTTATTCGGTCCTTATTTGGTGCGGGTTCGGGTGCGATTGTTGCATTCTCACCTACGCAAACGAACCGCACCAACTGGGAAAATGAACAATTCAGCCGAACTAAATAGGGTATGTGTGAAAGCGCATCTTAAGCTCAGCCTTAAGGTTGTCATGTTGGGAAATTGTAAAATGTGGCTGATTGTATAATCCTTCTTTATGTTGAACCCACCTGGTTTAGAAAGTTATTCTTGAATCTGAATTAGAGTATAATAATGGAATTGATCCCGGCGGTAATGGCTTGTGCTACAACTGCACAGTCACACAAATACACAAACGTACTCTTGAGTACTGGGATTTACTGTTATTAAGTTAATAACACTCATGCATTACAATTCTGGCATTTGGTGATTTTCATCAATTTTGTCTCCTCTCTCCTTGTGCTCCTCAGACAGGCTATGGGTGAGGTGACTGCAGCTCTGAGGGAGAAACTGTATCGTTGGCAGCAAGTGGAGTCTCTCACAGGTTTAGCCATTGTGAATAACCCAGGTTTGGTCTCTCTGGCCTCTGCACTCAATCTGGATCCTGCCTTCTTGGGCATCCGACCTCCCACTCCACAGAACCTGCTGCTATCTGACGACCTGGATGACATGGATGAGGACATATTGTCTCCTGGAACTCTGCGTTGTGAGTGTACCCTTACACTTCCTCATGTACCCATTCTGAGACAATAGTGGAATTGAATTTATACAATTTCCCCCTAAAAGGTATTCAGTCAGCCAAGACATGTTTGGGGTCTGAAATGTATTTCTTTTGTTTTTCACTGAGGCTACAAATCTAACACAGCTAACAAACAATGAAAGCTTATACCTCACCCGATGGCACTGTGGAAAAAGTGCATGCCCTAATCATTGCCTTGTTCAGTAATCTGAAATTGACACATTTAAGTGGTTTCCTAGCATAAATAAAAATTATTTAGGTAACCTAAACCTGAATTTGAATTTGGGTCCGTTCCTGTTGATAGTATTATATCATACAGTGACAGAAACCACATTAATAGGTATATTTTGGATTATTTTTTACTCGTCATGTTTGACACAGGTATTTCTTTAGTTTGAATTGAAGTAGATGTTGATGAACTGAATTCGTTTCCCCCAGGACTGTAGTTTTAGAGGAATTTATAAAAAATTCTTACTGACTGATGTCTGCAGATGCTGCCTGGCAGATGGATCGGCGTGTGAGCGACCTTTGGCCTGTGGCCTGTGAGAGCCAATCCCTGTGGAAGCATTCTGGTTGGCATTGCTATCCTTTTTTCCTAAGACAGCCCTAGCAGCTTCCTCTTTATCACTCTTATTGCCGCTGTCAACTTTCTTCCTTGTCTGACACTCTGGATGTTGCACTACAAACCTGCAGACAGGCCTTTGAGTATATATTGAGATGTTTGCGATCAGTGCTTAGGATTTTCTTTGCTTCCATACAATCTTTTACATGTTCCATCAAGATGAAATGATTCTGCAGGAGCATGTGTTTTGCTCCATTAGTCTTTTTCAAATAAAACAGGATAGCAATCCTAGATGTGCACTCATAATAACCCTGTAAAATAAGGGGATTATTTTACTTTGATCAAATTAGCGCTCGGGTTGAATGATATGACAGCATTTATTGTGATCATGATTAACTACATGACCTCATATAGGAAACTTTGTTTAGCTATAAATGTAATATTTGTTTCCTTAAAAAAAACGAATGTGATTAGGACAGGGTATAGTTCAAGACAGTACATGAAATGTTCAATTAAAGTTATTAAATATAGTTTTTTAATTATTATTGATAGTTTCTTAATGTGTTTTTTAAATATTTCACCATGGGCACTTTTTGTCTGTTTCAACATATCAAATATTAGAAAAACTTTATATCATGAGAAATATTTATTAATAAATTATTGATTTTTAGTAGCTTTTTTTTTACCAGAAGCTAGTACTTAGAAAGCTGACATTAATTTTTTTAAATAAAAAGAGGCAAATCTATACATAGGGAGGCAGATCCATGTGTAAATTTTAATTGTAAAAAATAAATATATTGTAGTAGTTATGTACTTGAAATATGTACAAAGAAATACATATGTTTTTTACTACTAATAATTTATAGTTTAATAGTGCACTTTTCAAATTTTATATTTTAAAGAAATACATTTTAATTAAAGTTTAGTACACTGTAAGGACATTCATTTGATTAATGTTTTTAACGTACTAAGCCACACTGGTTGGTAGCATTATTCAATAGGAAAGTGAGTTAGAACTGAGCAACAATCTGCCAGTTCTGGTTGTGCATCACTAGAGTCATGATCATTTATTGTTGTCATATCTCCCACATCTAACTAAATTTATGTGGTTCACTACTTCAGCAGAGGGCCTTACTATTCTTTATTTTTATACATAGGATTGCCTACTCAGACTTAGTGTCCTGTCAAAATACTAGCTTTCCTCTTTCCATGTCGACTATACCAAATTTGTGAGTAGCAGTTCACTGAAGACAGTGGATCTTTGCCTGCCTTGCAAAAGAAATAATACAGAAATGTTTGCCTTCGCTTATCTTTACAAATACTTACCCACTGGAGTCTGTAATCTGTAAATGTGAGTGTGCTGTGGTATTGTTTCTAGATTATAATGACTTTCTCTTGCACACAGCTCATTCCATTTCATGTTCATCATCAGCCTTCTTCCTATTATGTTTGTTTTCTTTCACAAACCACAGCGTAGTTCACTGTTACTGTCATTTCTGCATTTTTCTGAGCTGTAGCTCTGTCTGTGATATTTGTGGCGTACAGCAGTAAGCTGTTATAATCAGTGTTGGGAGTTACGTGTTTCAAAAGTAACTAATTACTGTAATGCATTGCTTTTTGCTTTAAAGCCATAATGTAAGGCATTACAGAACAAAAATTGGTAATATTTTACTCGGTACAAATGTCAGTAATGCATATATAATGCATTTTTAAACCAGAAAGATTTTTTCTCTCTTTCATATAAATTTGTCAAAATCACCGCAAGATCTGGAGAGGAACATCCGTGCAAAATGTTTCACTTCTTGTAGTCAGACAGAGAGAAGAGTAGGGGGACGTCCTCTTTTTCCCAGCCTGTTTTTGAGACCTATGTTCAACATGCATCTAGAATTTTAGAAACCTTCAGGATTTTGAGCTGCATAAACATTCTTCACACTACGGGCATCTCTCAAACTAAAAGTCCAGGGGCCGAGCTGGTAAAGAAATTCGGGCACTAAGGTGTCCTCATCTGCACAACCCCAAACCTGCTCACGCTACAGATGAGTGAACCTGCAACTGATCTAACATTGGATAGCTCGGTCACCTTCCGCTGGATGTGTAATGAACTAATTGAGCCTCATGAGCTATATTTACACGGCCAAATCCATATTTTCAGTTATTTTGGTGAGAGCAACTTAAAAGTAATGCAATAGTAGTGTAATGCCTTACATTTTAAATACAGTAATATTGTAATGTATCTAATTACTTTGAAATTACAGTAATAAGTAATAAATAATACATTATAGTTTTGAAGTAACTTGCCCAGCACTGGTTATAATGTACTTTCAGACATCCACATGTAGGGGTTTGACTTAATGTACTGAAACAGTTGCCCTGTTTCCTTCTATGGACATTTTTGAGCAGGGCGCTACTAACCCCCCAAAACTCAACCCTCCACAACAAAATCTAGATTTTCTATATTACCAGTTCACCAACCCATTACTGCTCCTCCCATCTTCTTGTATCTCTCAGTTGCTGCTGAATAAGGACACAAGCTCTCTTGTGGCACCCCAGTGACATTTTGCACCCCAGGCCCTGACCACCTGCCCTTCTAATTTCTCTGCCCTTGAATATTTCTCTCTGTGTAGAACTGGAAAATCTTTATCTCAATGTATCCCAATTGCTCAATATATTTTCATGATTGCTCGATTTTGTGTGCCAGACTGTTTTCTTTTGACTAGTTCACCCTAACACTGGTCAAATACCTTGGTTTTAAATAAATAGCTGAAACGTGAAATAATGATGCATATTTAATAATGTAAAAATCAGATAGGAACCCTATGAATATCATCATGACCAGAATGTTGAACGCTCAAACAAGAGTACAGTCTGTTCTGCACAGCAAATCACCTACAAAAAATGTTTTGTTTTCATTTACAGACATTACTGAGGCATAATCACCAATGCTGATAAATGTGGAACTATAACATCGTCTGTCAGTATGAACTCTATATTGTTTGGGCCCCACAAAAGAGTACCTTGGTAACATGTTATTTTTGTTCTCTACAGCTCCCAGTTTAATTTCATTGCGGCCACGACTCGGAGACCAGGCGCTGACCCTCAGCTCCCAGAGGTTGGTAGAGAGGTGTCAGGCTGAGACGGGATCTCAGCGTACCTCTCGGCCTCGCAGCCACTCCATAGGCTACTTGGAGTTCCGGCCCATGACCACTCTTTTTTCCTGTCTCTCTCATCCCTCAATCGTCTGTGATGCCACTCCTCCTCTCCTGCAGACGTTCTCTTCTTACCCCAGCTCTCATTTCACTGGCCTTCTCTACCGCTCTTCCTGCTGCCAGTCTGTGGAGGCAGTTTCCGGCCTATCCCCCACTGGATTTAGTTTTGCACACTCCCACAAGCAAACCGCAAGCATTGGGTACCTCATGCTCTCCTAGCACTGTGCTAAATAACAACTTAACCTAATGCAAATAATTGAAAATAATTTTTATATCAATTAAAATTTGAAGTATTATTGGTAAGATTCTGTTCATTAATCCAGAGCAGCTGACCTATTTAAGAAGTTCCATCTTGAAATCCATGTTTTCATAACTGCTAAATCGGATATTATTTACAAAACAGCAAAAGATCAACTTTATATAGAAACTATGTTTTTGTCAGAATTGATTTTAATGAAATGTAATTTATCTCAACTGAAGTCGTTTTGTGGTGGAGTGAAGCTGTATGAAACATGGCAATTTTAGCTTGAGGTGACATTGTTGCGTACGGTAGCTTGTTAAGCTGGCACTCTTAAAACCACTTTTGCCAGTTACTTTTCTGCTTAGGTTAATTTAAAAGAAAGCTTTAAAATAAAACTTTTGTGGACAAAGAGGGAATTACTGCTGTAGCACTCCCTTGAATGTGATGTCAGTGTGTGTTTTATTCCCTTGAATGTGAGGATGGAGGGAGCTGCACTAATACAGTTCAATCTGATTAACCTAGGATAAACACAGTTTGTTTTAATCACCAACATCGAAGAGGTCCACTTTCTCTGCATGTAACAGTGTAGTGACAAATAAAGGCTTTTCATAATAACCGGTGAGAGCGACAGTTGTCTGCATGTTCCAGCCAATAAGTGTATACATCAAATACATCATATATACAGCCAGTGGTTCCAACACATGTGTAGTCTCCTTATCTTTAGACCAGACTACATTTGTTAGTTCTACGTTTGTTAGTCTTTTGTTGGTTTGCTGCTCATTGATTTGTTCATAGGTCCCCAGTGAGTTCAGGAGAACAATCAATAAAACTTTATAATAAAATGCTGTATTTGAATAAGATGGCCACAGATTATGTTTGACAACACTATCATTTTTCTCTGAATCCGTGTACATTCTCTGAGCTTATTTTATTTACCCACACTTCCACTAACTTTTAAGTTTCACTTTCCTTCTTGCTTGCCTAATGCCATTATTAATCTAGGCCTGGATTTTCATACTGTTTGATTTTTTTAACACAAGGGTTATCCAAGGATGCCCGAGGTGCTCACCTCTTAATGCTTGCTTTGCCTATGCTCTAACTTATTTACCACAACTAAGCTGATTTTCAAATATGATTTTCAAATATTAAATACATTTTCATATTTAAATTTGTTTTGTATTAATATTTATGGTGCATTCACAAAACATTTGTGGGTAATCTTTTGACCACTTTGACATACAATAAACACAAAAATCCCTTTCTCTTTCCAGAGATCTCAACCGGTCAGGGTCTGACTCCTCTCTATCTCTGTCTCAGTATGGAGATGGTCAGCACTCATTGACTGCAGTGGGCAACAGGCCTATATTCTCTAAGCCTAACGGTGCAGGAGGCAGCTTCGGAGATAGCCCCATGTTCCAAAAGAAGCTGTTCAGCACAGAGAAGTGTGCCAGCCTAGGAGAAATTTACTCTCAGTCCAGTGGGCTCACCTCAGCCGAGTCGACTCGTTCACTCAGCCCCACCACCTATGACATAGATGGGCCTTTAGCAGCAGGCATAAAGAGCAGCGGCCGCTCTTCACAGCAACCAGGCAAGAGGAGCCAAGGAGAAGATGACAGTGGCTCCACAGGCGAGGACACTGAGGTACCCACCTCCTGTCGCAAAAAACACACCTTCCCCAGAATTTTCCACAAACAGAAAAAGAAATAGGAGTGATAGAACTAATTCAGACCTAAAAAAAAGTGTTAAAATGTTTATCAGATGTCACTACAGTATAAGAATAAGAATGATAATATATGAAGTGCTTAGTCACATTTGAAAAGACAAAATCCATTGGTACTGTCTTTATATGTCTAAAGGAACATTTACTGTGTGATTTATATAGAAACCATTTTTGGTCTCTAGAGTGATTATTAGCTGATGGGGGAAAAAATGTTTTTTGTATAAAATTATTTATTCTGCACTGTGCACCTTTGTGTATTTTTAGGTTTTGTTCATATTTTACTACATGCTTCTTGTAATTGCCATCTACAGGAGATTTTACAGGTGAATCCATTAGCATGAATTAAAACAGTATCCAGCTCAAGTAGCACAACAATCTGTAAAGGCATACTACTGTAAGCTATTTTATTATGATTATTTTGTTTCATGGCATGTTTTACCTGTAGGAGGAGCAGACAAATGGAAAGTGTGTATGTTTTCATTTAATGCATGTATGCAGTTGCCCCACAGTTGCAGTGTGTTCACACTATTATAGATTTAACAGCACCTAGGCTAAACTGTCACACAAAGTTTTGGATCATCTGTGTTCAGGCCTTTACACAAGATATTTTTACACTTAGTTACAGTATTTAGATAATCATGCGGTTCTGCAAATCTAATTTATATAGCCAAAGCGATGGTTGTCTAAGCCTTACTTTTTTAGCTTGTATGACGCTAATGTTGCGAACTGTGACGGTCCTGGCAAGACTAGAAGCCCTGCCTAGAGACTTTTCAAACACACACGTTTGCATACACACATGTTTTTTACATATTGACATTCAGTTTCGTTTCAGTTTATATTGTTTAGCGGTTATTAAACTGTGTAATATATTTAAGAAAAGACACCAAGACTTTTTCTTATACTGTACATTTATTTGAGCTTAGAGTGAGTGTGCAACTTTAGCTTAGAAATGTGAGTGTAAATGAACTACCTTTGTATGTGTTTGTTTGTTGTGGTCGTTGTTCTGGCAGCATCTTGGACTGGTAATGAAATGATGCCGCCAGGAAACGACTGTTAATATTTGGTTCCAGGCCTAATTGGGTTAGTCCACCTGTGTTTTGTCTATGGGGATGGTTGAGGAGGCCTTGATCAAGCCACCTCTGCTTTATTACCTTGCAGATGCTTATGGAACATTATGTTTTTATTTTATTATAGAAAATCTGCTTGTTTATTCATGTTACAACTTATGCTTTTAACTCAGAGTCTGTTTTTTTGTTTTGATGTTGATTGATTGTTTTATGTTCCCCCTTGTTTGTAAATGGTGCTGGTCACCTGGTATATATTTGCTTGTCTGGTTTCATGCCTTCAGTCTTTTTGTCTTGCGTGTGAGTGTAAAGTTAGACTCTTGAGTGAAGTGCAGTGTTGACCTCTGTCAACTAGAGGGGTAAAACATATAGCTTTGTTTTCTGCAAAAATTTTGAGAACTTTTTAATTTTTGCAATATTTTTATTTTATTTCCTTTATCTTGATTACTTTATAAGGACACTTGTCTGTTTCTGTGTGTCCAAGCCTGAAAATAAAATGTTGTCCATTTCACTCTGTCTCTGCTGTTTTTGGCCAAATCCAGCTTTAACTAACAGCGTCCGCACTGCTACCTTCACACCAACAAATGTCAGAACTTAATGGTCAAACAAATGGCACAAATAATTTCCATAAATTACATTTCCAAAACTTCTTTCAGCTTTGCCAAACCGGATCTGTAAAATGGTCTTATAGACTCATAGAATGTAGTTCAGTGTTTGTGATTGAAAGCCCTGGTGTCGTCTGAAATTGCGGTTTTAGAATATTTGCCTTTTGGAAAAGACACTTGCATGTCTCCCGGTTCAACTTTTAAGGGCAACAGCATGGCAATGCAAGGAGAGAGTGATCACAAAGCAAAAACACATGTTTATTTCAACACTTTGCCCATCAGGAAAGTGTGTGGAAGTGGTGAACTTGGTTGTATTGTCTGTAGGAGGGCTGTTGGTCAACCTAGAGGCAGCAGGAGAGGGAAAACTGGGCTGGAAGTGGCCACATTAGCTTTCTCCATCCAGACCTCCAGAGTCTCAGCGCTGCGGCCCGAGTGTGTGAGAGAGAGCTGGGAGACGTATTAAAACTTACAACTGTCATACACTGTAAACTAATTCATAGGTTTGGTTCAGTCAGTGATAAAACTGCCATGACAATTGTAGCCTAAGTTATAGGCTTGTATAGGCAGTAAGAAAAAAATGCTTCTTGTAACATCTGCATGTATGTGCAATTAAATTAAAAAATCAAAAATTAATTTGATTAATGTAATTAATTAGATCAAAAATTTGAATCGCTTGACAGCACTCATATATATATATATGTATATAGTATTCACAAACTTTGGGATGAATATTTTTTTACCTATGCATGAATACCTCCCTCCCACCCAGTCATTCCTGTACTACCACACATGTAATCTGACTTGAGCAAGTTCGGTCCTGCCTACTTTACCTGCCTTTCTTTTTTTGTACATGTTTGAAACATCCTACCATCTTCTGGTCTTCTAGATTTTGGTCATTCATTTATTTTGTTTAAGCTCAATTTCTGTTCAGTTTCATTGCAAACAAACATGCCAACAAATATGACTTACATTACAGAGTTTTATAATTCAGTAAATTAAAGTAAAACAATTAAAGAAAAGGAAACATACACTGTCCAAGATGAGGGTATATTTTAATGAGTACTGCCTAAGGCTTTGACATCATGCTGTTCATGCTGATTTTGTTGAAGTGAATGAATCAAGCATAATAAATACCACTAGGAATGTTTTAACCTGGGCACACTGGGCATGCTCATTCTAGTCCAGAGAGGACCTGTAAATCCAGAGAGCTTTCTAGCGGAACACACCTTAGCAGTCTGCCTGTGAAACCAAGTTTAGAGCTGTAACTATGGTTTCCAGAGTAAACACTGTATCTCTCTGAATAGCGCATCTATATAATTTCACAGGGAGAAACCTTGTCTGCATCGTTGGAAGCTGCTGTCATTTATACAGTATGAATGCATTAAAACAGCAGTTCGACTGGTGGTTTAATAAAATAAAAAATATTGTTCATATCTTAAACATAGATCACTTCAAATTTACAAAGATAAAACCATGACTTTTTTGGGCAATTAAAATCAGTCATTTTTGGGCAATTTAAAGAAAAGGGACAGTTTTCTATTTTTAATCGTCCCACACTTCAAAAGATTCAAAAGACTACAGGTACAAATGGTAAAACAAATCAGTATACATATAAATAACAGACCATGGTGTGCTGGACGACCATAGACCAAAAATTGTATCATTCTGAAGGATCCCCATTCAGCAAGACCTTGCTGCTCTCCAGATTCTGGCTGTGGGTGGAAGCTTTCTGAGACCAGATGACTGACAATCAATCTTTAAGAGAATGTTAGCAACCCAGGTTCCTAAACAAACACCTGAAATTGCCAATACAGGTCCAGTTTCACCATTTACCTCTGAGGGTTTCAGGACTGTTGGGTCACTAAGGAGGTAATATGAATTTATACACTTCCACTACATTCTACTACATTCTCCTTACTACACTCTCAAAATTGGTGTCTCCAGTTAAGGACAACACATTTTTTGTTACTTGCAACACAGTGTTATTTGGCAAAGCTATTATCTTTTGTTTGCAATTATAATATATATATATTTTAAATGTGTTAAAGCAGTGGTATAACAAGTGTATTGTTAAGTAACATATCATTCTGAGAGTATAACCATTACACAGTGTGAGCTTTCGCCCAAGGCCATGAATTGCATTTGCAGTCCGGGCCCCCCAACAGAGGGAGCAGTGGGAGAGTGCAGTTACGCTTCACTACTGTCCCAGGTCATGGCAACGAAATCCACCTCAGTCAGGTTAACAGTAAATGGTCCCTCTATTCTCTCTGGCTCAACATGTTGCTCCGGAGTGCTACTGTTGAGATTGTTGACCCTCCACGAGTTGAGCGGCCGGATGGCTTTCTGAAAGCGCTGTAATACACAGACATGTGAAAAAGAAGAGTTAGATTCCACAGTTTACATAGGTTCCTGTATCTCTTTTCTGTATTTAATTGCGATTAAATCTGTATTCAGTTGATTAGCCAGTTTTTTTGATTGCACTAAAATTCATCAAAGGATAAAAAACTCACATCCTTCAGCGTGCCAGACTCCTTACTGACAGCTACGATGGCCCAGAGAGGAATCTGCAGGCAGCAGAAGGTCCCCATGCACACCCCCAGTGCCTTCCCCCACCGAGGGAACACATATAAGCCGTAATGGAGTGAAGTTCTATACATCTCAATGAAGATGTATATCAGGATGAACTGTGTGAGAAAATAATACCATGAGTGCTAAGATGCAAAGAGAAATCACTGTGATGAAGACTAAGATAAGTCACCGGTACATCATAAATTATTAATCCCACAGAGCTCGTATTCATTTCAGGTCTCAGTCAGATGTACTCATTTATTTATGTAATGTTCTGTTGTGCTTTAGAAGAACCCCATGCTGTTCTAGCTTGAAGATAGCAAACAAACAAATTTAAAGGACCAATACCAAGGAAAAAATCTGTACAAAACTTTGAATATATTTATTTAGCATTCAGACAATGCACAATATAAAATAACATTTGAAATAAAATATTTTCCTTGGCCCCACTCATAACCAGCCTAAAGGCAAGATAACCGAAATATAATACATTTAAATATCTTCTCTCAAAAAACTATTAAAGTGCTTGAACAAATTGCATTCAGAACAAGTGCTGTAAAAACTAGTGAAAGATAAACAACATTCTCTTTAGGCTTCTAACAAAATAGTGTTTCTAAACTAAGACTGATATATATTAACTGTAATCACTGGAAAACTGACTTTCATTTCCAAAAACATAAACAGAAAGTGACCATTCTGTCATAAACGAACACACCACCGCTCAAAGTGCTGTTAAAGTCTATCTCTGCATTTCAACCATTCAAACATTCAACAAGTGAGACTCGAACTCCACACATCCTGATCACGGGCAAGCGCCCTATCCAATCAACCAACAGCTCTTATAGACTAGTGGAGCTCGAAGGGCTTTTCTATACTTTGCATTGGGATAAAATAATCCCCACATTCAGATAAAAAGTATTTTTTCTCAATGTCTCTTTCTTAGAAATATAGAAACGCGCCTCATGGCAGACATGCTGACTCTAATCCAATCTGACGTGTGAAGGCCTTGGTTGCGTCATCTGTGTCATGAATGCGTCCTCCCAGTTACAGTCCAAAAAAAAAATGAAAATCTGTCCGAAATCGAAAATGCATTTATTGACATTTTCAGCCCGAAAATTTAGGTGGCCGAATTTTCAGTGCATCAATCATTTTTATTTGTGTACTTGCCGATACCAAGTACTGATACCGATACTTTTCAGAACGGTGCCCACACAACTGCAAGTAATTTGAAGACCAGTTTTATTTTCTTTTATACAGATTATGACAAGCCTACCCTTAACAAAAGTAGTATACCTGAAGTTCAAGTATGCTATATAAGTATAGCAAGTATACAGACAATGTACTTGCATTGTACTAGAAAGTATACTAATTTAATACTTCTTCTATATTTAAGGTGGTAAAATTATACTTTAAGTATGAAAGATCATTCCAAAACAAAATTTATGACATTTATTTTGCAAACCTATTATGCTAAAACTTAATCAGAATCAGAAAACTTTATTTATCCCGAAGGAAATTGTTTGTGGTGACCGCCACATTACATGGACACAGACCAACACGAGACATCGGAATAATGTAAATTAAGAATGAGAATAGAATAAGAATAAGAATAAGATTACTACTATACTATACTACTATAAGATTCCTACTGTACTATGATAAATAAAT
>JBBKCR010150802.1:0-18150 GCA_037577295.1 Ladigesia roloffi
TTCTTCTTCTTCTTCTTCTTCTTCTTCCTCCTCCTGTTACTACTCTTCTTCTTTTTCTTCTTCTTCTTCTTCTTCTTCTTCTTCCTTTCCTTCTCTTTCTTCTTCTTCTCTTTATCATTATTTTCTTCGCCTTTCTTTTTCTGCTGCTTCTTAAACTTCTCCTTCTGTTCCCCGTTCTCTTCTTCTTTTTTCTCCTCCTCCTCCTTCTCCTCCTTCTGCTACACCTTCTATTCTTCAGCTTTTTTCTTCATTTTTTAGGGGTCATACAATTACTATGTTTAATTACTTTTACCCAGAACACATTTTGTTTGATTACTGGGTCATCTTTACAAGCAATTCTTCTTCTCCTTCCTCCTCTAAGCTGGAGTCAGGAAATTCCCATTATAGATGACTTATACCCAGAAAAAGATTTGTTTGACTACTGTGCAAGACAAAACATGCATCCTGCATGAAGGACACTTTGGAAGACGTATTGCTTAGTTAACTATGAGTGACTATTATTCTTTCGTCTAAGGGCACAAAAAGCTCCTTCAATCCATGTCCAAAAAGCTCAGTCCTGCGATTGAACTTTTTGATGTCACCTGTCCGGAGTAAGTGATGTGAGAGTGTGCGCCACTGTCCAGCTTGATTGCAGGGCAGAGGTCAAAGTGGCAAATGTGTCGATTAATCTACAATGACAGCTCACCTCCATCCGTCCTCGGGGCACGCATTCGACTCTGGGTCTGCATACAGGCAGAGGCAGCGAGCGTCCAAGCCCGCTGATTGGAATGCAAAAGGAGGCCGAGGCAGGGGGTTGATTTATGTGACAGTACGACAGCAGGCTGCGCCGTTCCTTCGCGAACTGTCATCTCCGATGTCCCCGAAGCTAAGGGGCCCTCCTCCCCTCCATGTTCTCGCAGGCGGTCTAGATTAGTAGCTTAAAGTCTTAACTGTTGCATCTCTTCACTGTGGTGCGTATCCCCAAAAGAGGAAGTGTAAAGGGAGGAGAGTGGGAGAGGAAAAAAAAAAAAAAACATTATAGGCAAGATGACAAGTCAGAGCATTAGCTCACACTGACAGCACCATATGCCTTGGAGATATGGGTGGGGTGGGGGCTTGCCATGAAATTCAGTTCCTTGAGGGAACCTGGTGCCAAATAGGTGGCCTGACAGTTTTGATACCTAGCGAGAAGTTACACCCTGTTTTCTGTCACTCGCGAAAGCAAGACCCAAAAGATTTTGCATGTGGTGAGACTGTATCATCTACAAACAGTGCAAAGTCACTTGCCTGTTCTGCTCTGCCTGGTTGCAGGAGTGTGTTCTGGCATAAGGTGTTCCATAACTGCTCAAATGCCTCTGAGATGTACAACAGAAGGACGACACAGCAAGCACCGTGTCAAGATTTGAATGGAACTGTTCACTACCAGCATAAATCATGCTTCTATTTATTATCGGCTTTCTCAACCGTTACAGCACATTTGGATCATGAATTAGTCCTAGCCAACAAGATTAAAGCTTTCTAATCTAAATAGCCAGTAAAATGTAACAGAATTCTAACTAATTAAGTTGCTCTATTGGGTCCCTCAGTGACTGTAAATGGGCTTATAGAACTGACACAAAGACCCCACTGAATTTATACTGGTCATAATCAAAACTCAGAAACTGACCAGAAACAAACAGAATGAAGTGTGGCTGGCCACGAAAGTATGGTAGATGTAAAATAAGCAAAATGCACAAGGTAGGTGTCTCTAATAGAGCCCAATCACCAACCGTGGGGCGTCCCTTTTGATGTCCATTCATGGGAACTATTAAATATGGGCTTTGATATCGGCAGGGGCATATTTAAATTCACCTCTGAAATCACTAGAATTGGTGGACTGTGGAAGTCAGTCTGTCAATCAAACATCATTCCTGGAGAGCTCTCCGCAATCAGTAGGATTGGCCTCTAATCAGAGACTCCAAACAACACAGGTGGACCTTCGGTGAAGTTTTGATGGCTGTTACTCATCCAAAGAGGAGCATACAATTAGAACCCAAAAGTATTTTCAGCATTTTTTTTAAAGCCCCTTTGCCAAGCGAAGTCATTCCTCACATCACAGTTCTCATTCAAAACGAGAGGAACTGGTCTTATATCTACCATCCAGCATCAAAGCACACACAAATTAAAAGCACCTGGCAGAGCACCAGTCCACGTTTTGCCAAGAAGCCCCACAGTAATGTGGGTTTAATTATTAATTGCCAATAAGACTCTGACACATGGTGATTGATCTGAAAAACGGACGTGATTCTCGCAAAAGCTGGCCATATTATTCATTCAGTTTAAATACATTAATTATGACAGGCCCTGAGCCAGTGCTGCATTGCAGCAATTGGAAGGCAAAGAGAGTCCATCACTGGTAAAGGCGCCCCACGATCTTCGTAAAAATCAGCCCTTGTTTTACTGTGATGTCTTTTTTTTCATGAAGCATGAACTGTATAGCAAAGGGGCCACCGAGGCAGCTGCTGAACGTGTAAACAAAACTGCAGAGGTTTTTCTGTGCACAATGAAGGCATCTATAATTTATTGGGGATATAAGAAGGACAAAAACAGCATTTTGAAGTAATGGAATGTGCTCTGTCTCAAGCCATTGGGTCAAGAGATATGGCAGAAGAGCCTTTTCAGTAGAATCTAGGGGAAAGCACTTAGAAATTCAAGGACAGCATGCAGCACATCACATCCACTGACATTCAGGAATGGTAATAACATACATGCAAGTCCCTGAAATTCAAAGGTCAATGGCATTTAATCAGATTTATACCCAAATATTACATACAATGTATAAGTAATGAGTTCTACTAAAATATGACGAGCCACTGGATGAATCCAGTATACTACATCCTGACAAACCCAAATGAATCATTTCATTTTACTTTGTGATGAAGGGATTAAAACTGAAGGTCCCGCAACATTTCTCTACATCCCCCTTGTGTCTCCGGCCATGAGATTTTGGTTTTGGTATTGCCTGACCTTCAGTATATACATTTGTGTAGTTTGTTCCTGCTCCCTTCCCAAGTGTTTATAGCTTTCTCTTTCCTTTAAGAAGCCTTTATATTCGGGCCAACTTCGTCTGGCCTTGCATCAGACCAGACAAGACTTTGTAGGATATCTGTCCTCTTGTGGTTTCCTAGTGTTTATTTTTCCCTTTTGAACAAACTCACTCCTGCATCCTTCCTTAAATGCTTCCATGTTGGGGTAATTCCTGTATTACTGTGGCACATCGACATTTCTTTAAAATGTATTGCATTTTACATATATTATTGATCCTGGAGAAAAAAATGGAGTCCTCTACATTTAACCCATTCACCAAAGTGAAGCAATGGTGCCCAGGGAGCAGGGATACCAGCTGCACCATATAAATCAACCGCCAGCAACACCATATAAATCAATATAAATATACATTAATATATATATTTATTATTATTATTTTTTTTTTATCAGTAATTTGTAAGAAGTGCATGTTAGACTGACAGATTCACTCTTTATCACTATTGCATCAGATATGGCCTTTTTATTGGTACACCTCATCTTTTCAGCCACACTTGTGTCGAAGTAGCAAGATGCTCAAGCAAAAGCTTCCCCTCCATCTGATCTCATTGCTCATCTTATAGAATGAGCATAGGAATACCCTGTATTTCTTTGTTATGGTCATTGTGTTTATTATAGTATATTCAACAGTATTTGTCAATAGAAATGATCCAGTCCACTGCCACTGCAATCTGTCTAGAGAGACCCATTAATTTCAGTGGACTATTGGTGGGCCATTTCAATTCTAATTTAGCGTTGATCAGACTCATTACTTTATGTGAACCACAATATTTTTTCTTATCGCTATATTGACATTTTAGTCAGTGCAAAAGTTGGAATCTGGGATTGTTTTTGAGTGTGACACTACACTGCAACCAATTGAAAAAACAAACAAACAAACAAATTGCTGTCGGTTTGAAATAGTAGTCCTTCTCAATACCAGTAAAGTAAAACTCCAACCAGAAAACTGATTCACTTTTGAACATGGCCTGCAGTGCTGCAGATAATGTAAACTTTCCAAAGTCCTAAATGTGTTATTCCAGTCCTTCGATAATTTGCTGCCAACAAGTTTTGAAAAGGCTTTATTTTGGTAAACCAGCAATTCAGCCTGCTAGCAGCTCTGAACTTCCTCCCAGGCTTTGCATTACAGTGCACCATCATTTAAAATCTGCTTAAATATCTCCGGCATTTTCTTCTGTGATACTGATAAACAAACTCTCCAACTCCATTTTAATTGAGCATTTACCTGAAGTGTCAGACACTTCCCCCCCTCGCATAAAGCCACTTTGTGCCAAATGGCAAGCCGTCTCCTGCTGGGATCAAAGCTATGAACAGCACGCACAGTTAATTAACTAAACCAAAAACACAGTTCGGCATCTTAAGGTGCACAAGACCATCCAATTACAATGTACACTGGAGCATTTCAATAGCTCGCATGTAGCCCTTTTTCCTTAGGGAGTAGGCTGTCAACATCCACACTTAGGTGGCCTCAGCCATCAGACTTGTTTCCTACGCACAACAAATTAAGTCTGACACACGCAGAAAAGTCTGCCATAGCACTTATCACTTCTCTGTAGCTTCCCATTGTTGAAGTGGTGGCCTACATGAACTGCTTTTATTGTAAAACGAATGCAGAGTTATAAAAGATACAATCCTCCTTGTCGGTCTTCATAAATATCCTTTTACTTTTTGTTGGGACTGTTTGCTTTGCAGAAGCCATGAAACAAGCACTATATGTCTCAATCCACTTACAGCCTTCTCCATTAGATAATGCCACTCCTCTTGTTTCTGCATCATCCTAATGGATCCGGGAACCTGCAGACTCCCGCTTGTAAACGTATACACATGGTTTACGATTCCAGTATCCATTTTCATTGGATTATTATGCTAATACAGGTTTTAATTGTTCAAAAAGCTGCCAATGAGGCAAGCATATCTGTCTGCGGATTACAGATTCGCCTCAGTCAGTGGAAGCTGGAGAGTGATTGGCACCTCATTGTATTATTTGTTGCCAGGTAGTCACAAAGCTGGAATCATTTACTGGTAGAGGCCTGTCTGTGCGTGTGGCTTAATAGCACAGCGTTTGACAGGCTTGCAGATTCGTAAATGATTGCACGGGGAGTCACTTCCTCTCCAAAGAATGAAAGCAGAGCTGCTTGGAGGACATATTTACTGGCATGCGTTGAGCATGATGAATAACTGCTGTGAGAGGAGAAGTTCTGACTGAGAGCCTTATCCAGCCTCAGCTTATCACATGGGCACTCTATTTTTCAAACCAACATGTCCCTCTGTGTCATCAGCAACTCATGGACCTAAACAGAAGCTCTGGTTTGAAAACAAAGCAAACTGAGACGCCATGACTTTAGGAAGAACTCTCAAGGTATGTGAACCTACACCAGACACATTTAAACAAATGTACTCTTAAAATTGGCAGGCTTGGTTTGACTGCTCCGTTAGACTGGTTTGGTGGAACGTGTGAGAACATTGCCATTTGAACCCTGCTGAGTACCGATTTAGAAATCTCATCTGTTCCAAGTCATTTAAAGACAGAAGACTAGCAACTCACAAAAAGAACCGAAATGTATGCAAACTGCAATACTGTTTCCGATTCTGACTGGATTGTATTGTCTCTTATTTCTTCACTCAAAAACAAATTGATTTATTATTATTTACTGACCCACATTTGCTACTCAGTAATTGATTCTATTTTGAATTGACATTCTATATTAAACCAATGTTTATACACTCACAGGGAATACATTTATATTGTATAACTTATGATTGCATTACATGTGCAAAATCACATATACATGACAGAATCACATGTACAAATATTTAGGAAACTATCACATGACATGTTGTATTTTAAAGGGGAGAATAAAATGTCCAGGTGGATAACTTTAACGAATATATATGTAATTACATTACTACTGCATTTTATCATTATTATATGTCACTTCAATATAGAGAGGCTTTAATTTTTTTTTCTTAGTCTGTGGTATATCAAACATATCACACATTTCAAGTTAATTGTCTCAAATTAACTGCTAACTAACAATTTAACAATGGCTGCTCATTACAGTTTTATTAAGCAATAACGACGTGGAAATGATGCTTTGCGATTAATTAGGTACTCTAACCCAGAAAAAACTTTTCTTCCTATTTTTTTTTCTCTACATATAACAGCTGATGTGTGGCGGAATTTTTATTCAGTATGTATTATGGATGAGCGAGTGCAGCATTATCTGTATCTGTATCTGTTAACCAGATTAATTATCTGTATCTGTATCTGTACTCGGACTGGGCGGGGCCTATCCCGGAAGTGGGTGGGGTATAAACAGGACGTTGGGCAGGTTGTCTTGAAATGGGCGGGGCTTTAACGGATATGTTATTTTAAGAATGCAATTGATATGTGTTGATCAGAAATTGTTATATTTATTGCTGATTAGAAAACTAATTACATGACAGCATCAGCATTGAGCTTCAGATCAGTGGATTTGATTCAATAGCAAACAATCTATACACAGAAAATTGTTTTGCAACAATGAATACAACACATGCAGTTGCAATTATGAAGTTAAATGTATTGAACAAGAGTTTTCATCTCAATATAACTCTCTTTTTTAACTTTTGATTTTTTTATGATCATTGTGATTTTTTTTTGTTCTTTTTTATTTCTTTTCTATTTCTACACCAGGCATGTGTGATTGTGTGTGTTTGTGTATGTAGCTTAATTTGTAATATTATTTATACAACAACTACTTAATTTTCAAAAAATAAAATACAGCAAGAAATTGTCACTCAGTGCGTGAATGAAAAAAAACTGGTTGGAGACCAGAGGATAAAAAAAATAACTCAGATGACTGGCAGAGAGAGGGAGAGAAAAAGATGGAGAGAGAGAGAGGTAGAGAGAGAGAGGGAGAGAGAGCTCCCCTAGAATTTCCCCTGTTCTGAACAGCCAAATATTTAAATGTATATATTTTTTAATCTCGACATGCGCTGGCTCAAAAAATGAAACTAACGCTACGTGTGTTCTACACGGACTACTTAACTGACAGAAGCCACTGCACTGCACGCAGACACAGTCAGCTACCCAATGAGAATTTTTAATCAATCCGAGCACAGATATTGACTCGTTTACTCATATGGTACTCGTCAAAAGTGCTTTATCCGTACCGTATATTCATTTCAGCTGAGTATCCAGCTCACCACTATTATCATTATGGGGGTGGGGTGGGATGTGATGCCCTATGCCCACCACATCTAAAATATACGTTACTATATCATTGAAAATAATATATCAATAAATTATTTTTTTGTGTTAATGCACTTATTTTAAAAAGAGCTGTTTATGGAACTATATTTGTCTTTTGCAACCATTAACTACTATTATGGAACTTCATCACTAAGCAAAAACAAAAATTGTTTTGATCTTATTACTAGTAAATTAAATTGTAAATTAAAGTGTGGTAACACTATTTTAAGAAATGCTTGATGTTTTATTTGCTACTGTCACAAATGCTCAAGGGATGGAGGCAAAGGTGAGGAATTTCATTTAATTGAACACATAATTTATTTTACAAATATAAATAAGCCATAAGTGCCAAAACACAAAACAAAAACCCATAAACAAAGACAGACTAAACACTGACCCAGTGTGGCTGTTTCAAGATGCACAATAAGAGGCAGCGTAGCTTGGAATGATGAGACTAAATATGAACTTTTTTGCCACAACCATAAACAATATATTTGGAGAGGAGTCAACAAGATCTATGATGAAAGCTACATCATTCCTACTGTGAAACATGGTGGGGGATCGTTGATATTTTGGGGATGTGTGAGCTACAAAGGCACCAGAAATTTGGTCAGAATTTATGACAAGATCAATACAGTAAATGATCAAAACTATACTGGGGGATAATTTGAACTCATCACCCCGGAAGTTGTACATGGGACATTCTTGGACATTCCACCATGACAATGATCCAAAAAGGCCAAGTTAACCTGTCGTCAGCTACAACAAAATAAAGTGAAGGAATGGCCATCTCAGTCTCCGGACCTCAATATCATTGAGCCACTCTGGGGAAACCTCAAATGTACACTTCCTGCAAGACAGCCCAAGAATTTACAGGAACTGTGGCTCTTTGCCCGGAAAAATGGGCAGATTTACCAGCTGAGGAAATAAAGAGCCTCATCCAGAACAACTACAAATATATCATTGATGTTATGGGGGGCAATACGTGGTATTAAGAACTTGGGTATGTAAACTTTTGATCAGGGTCATTTGGGTAGTTTGTGTTGTGATTATGATTTAAAAAGCCCACAACTAACCATAAGTGAAAGAAAAGCTTTTATGTGTTATCATTCATATTCTCTGAAAACTGGTTAAGGAGTTATTGTTCCAGGCAGTAGCGGCTGCTAATCTTTCAAACAGGGGAGGCTCATTTTAGGCGTACATTATTACATTATTTGTACATATATTCTGGCCTCTGTTCCTTTTTCAGAAAATGGTTTCTGACCCTCTCTTACTTCATCCACCTGGGAGCAGTCTTAAAGGGAGTCTTTACACTTCCATTCGGCCAGTTCACCTGGTCAAACTGGGAGAGCTGAATAGAGCTGCTATTTTTGCACCAAATCAGTTTTTGGCGTTGGTCTGCCCTGTTGTTTAATTTTAATTATCTCGTTCTGAGGAACATTACTAAATGGCTTTTCCAAAATAACTATTTCAATAACAATAATGCCAACACTATTATGCACAGCTTGCCAGCTGGCTGGTTTCTTATTCCAAGAGCTCCTTTAGTGATATAAAACAAGGAGCAAAGTCCAGAATGCAGTAATTACGTTTTTATTTAAATAATTATTTGTATAAATGTAAATGGTTTATTTCACCATCAAAAACAGGCTATATGCAGCAGGTTTCCACACAACTGCTGTCGCAGATCTGCTGGGACTCAAAAATAAGGGATCTCCAAAATAAAATATGCTTTCAATCAAAAAGGGTTTCTGCCCTTTAAATATCTTCTCCAATCCTCATGAAGCAGCCCAGCATCCTGGCCCGCCCACTGCTCCATTCCCTCCCAGAGAAGCTGAGCTTCCCTGGAAATGACTATTTATTTGCCTTTGTTCATTCTCTGTTCAGCTTTTCTACAGTCAAACACGGCCCTATCTGTCCATTCATAGAAGTCCAGTGAAGCTGAGTTTCAGGAGGTTTAATGCCCTGTGCTGCACAAAAATGTATGAAAAGAAAATTGAGTCAAACAATCTTCAATAATTACCTGATTCTGAACACGCTAGACATGAAGTCGAACTCTATCTAAAAGCAATAGAATTATGACATATTAGAGGAAGCAGTAGTTTTAGAGCAGCTGCCACTGCTGCCAATGTATGCAATCTTATGAGCGCGACTGTATATAACTTACACTAAAGACATGCCCGACCAGCCACTTTGAGTCTCATGTTCTAAAGAGTTAAAGTGGAATATTGAAGGGTCTGGCTAACACAGTCATGGCTATCATCGTGAAGCTTTCAAGGTGTTAGTTAAAGGCCACTGCTCTGGGGGGCTGTGCAGAGCTTTAATAGAAAAGGCCAGAAAAAGCCCTTCAAAAAGCCCAAAGCCTTTTTTCCTCAGCCACTAGGGACCGACCAAGACGAGGCTGTGAAAAAATGGCCCCTGAGACATCGTAACAATGGAGCAAAGTGCACAACTGTATGAAAAAGCACATTCACCTCAAGGTCAACTAGACCTACTATGATTACTTTCATCTGAAGGTCAGTGTAGCACCTCATTCAACCTCTAAATGCAGAGATCTTCAGGGTGTCATTCCCTAGGGGTCATTTTCATTGTCTTGAGTTGTAAAACATGGTAGTCTATGTAATTGAATGGCAAATTTGAGCCACAAAACCATTTGAACTACTTGGAAAGCAACATTGAGCCAAGAAAAAAGGCAATTATGCATGGAGGCAGATTCGGTGGAGCTTTTCTTGTAGATGTTATCGCACTGAATGATGGTGAAAATGATGCCCTGCAGCTTGTCCACTTTATTTTCAGAATCTTTTTATTCAACATTCAGTTATTACAAAATGAACCTAGCTAATTGGAGAGAAAAGGGGTTCGATTAACCGATTAAGACTCATTAAATCAATTACGACCAAATTGGATTAATTGAAAATAGAAGCTGTGATATGCCTTAGTATGTGTACTGTCGCACTAGAAGAACATTTAGATGAACATTTTAATTGTCTAGCATGAAACGAGGCTTTTATGACCAATTATAATTATGTCTTCCCACAAGTGTAAACTGTTGAGCAGTTTTTGTCAAATAATCGCACTGAGAAATGTCACCACCTCTGGGGGGCAGGTCATCAACCCATTGGCACTTCATTACATGGCTGTCTGACAAAGCCGTGACCGGTGTCACTCTGTCCTTAATTCTCCACAATGTGTCAATTACAGCCATCCTTGCACTGACCATTCAGTTTAACCTGTGGACAGCTGTCAACAGACTTTTTGTCCATTGGATTAAGATGTGCTCGCTGTTAGATCCAACAAAATGAATTTCCCTTTACTAGGCTGTTCAGTATTGGGAAGGGAATGAAGAATAGTCCCAAATCCACACCTCACCAAAGATAATAAATTGTATCTCCAGGAGAACATGTGGTCATTGAACTTTTAAAAGCACCTGTGGCGTTTCAACCCACAGGAAATAGGTAGGAAAGATAGGATTTCAGAGCTCAGATCTCATAAAGGAGGATCATTTCATTGCTCTTACTAAGAGACCATGTATGCATGTTCAAGACCACCCAGAGAATAGTGCTGTCAAATACGTGATTTCATTACAGAAAGTGTAATTGGCTTTTGGCTGGCTTTACTGAGCATCTGGCCTGTGTTTTACATTGGAACTCAGGGGGTCGTGGGGTGATTGATGAGATCTACTCAGCTCTCGCATAACTGTGGTCTGTAATTCAGCATCACTGGACATGCTGATAATTATATGGCCATGTCCATTTTTAATACTGTGTTTTATGCATGTTATGTTGCTCTTTTTAGGGAACAAAAGTTTGTTGATTGATCCCATAGAACCATTTTTGAAATAAGGAAGCTATTAACTTAAGTGATTTTTCCTATAATTTTTTGGTGGAGAATCCCCATTCAGAATATTTTGTATTGCAGGATTAGGGTTAATGTGGGAAACCAAGCCTACACTACTGTAAAGATAAAATACCAATTCAAAGGATTTTCAGACCATTCCATTCTGTAAAGGTAATTTATGCCTTAACCCTTCGAATGCATGGGACTGATCTGTGCAGGAATGCAACAAATGGTAAGTTGTCTAAATGGAAGTTCCCCTGATTGTGTTGATACTCAAGATGTCAGATGTCAGGCCAAGCTTTGTTTGGTGTTCCTATATCAAAGTTATTGTCATTTTATAGACATGTAAAAATAGCTTCCATCTAGTGGATGGGGAAAACCTCCAAAGGGAGGGGGCCCGGAGAGTGTCTGAGCAGCAGTGCAACAAACAGCAAGTGTACAGAAGAGCACACACCAGTTTTACACCATTTTACAAGATTAGTTTATTAGTTATGCTCTTATTTCTAAGGGTTAAAAAAGGTTTATGCACCCTCTCTTTATTGGGATTATGACCATGAGTAGCATCCTATCAAGTCTGATGGAATGGCAAGACATTCATGACATTATGAATTGGTAATATATCCTGACAAGCTTTCAGGCAAAGAGGCTCACAGCAGCACATATCCACAGTAATACCATGCCCCACAATGGAGATTCTGTCCTTTTCCATATGGCGTTCTGTCATTTGAAGCTGAAAACTTTGTGATTAGTCACATCTTCCCACAAAGACATTGCATTGGCAATTTTGGAAGTAGAGGTTGCTGGTCCCATCAACTTCAATTTTCCTATTTCATTATTTCAAGAGTTTTGCATCGACAACCTGGTTTTAAATCATGAAGTCATGCACACTTTACAGGTATGATTTATGAAGGTCATTTTTAAGTGTCTTTTATCTGTTCTTTATTCTTCACTGTTAATTTCGCATGTTGACATCTCTATGGCCCTAAATGATTAAGCCACCAGTGACCAGTTTCGAGTAAAGGTGAATTAAATAGAATGTGAAAATATGGGTTTGGGAATACATTAAGGTTTTCCAAAACAATTAGAAATGCATGATTTTCCAGAAAAATGCTCAATGCTGAGTCAACACTGACCAATGTGGCAGTTGTAAAAGGTGTCCTTAAAGTAAAGGTAATTAAGGGTCACCTTCAAAGATCTATATCAGTTGTGGTGGGGGTTGCATGTAATGCACAGCTGACCTCTTGACCCCATAACTTGTCTATTATTTGCAGTCCAGTAGTTTCCTTAATTCCAAGTGCAATATTTGCAGCTCAGTATCTTTTGATGTGGGGTTCGACATCAACTGGCTTATATGAAGCAGCATGTTGATGTTATACATAAAGAATAAAAACTGAAAAGAGCAGAGCTGAACAGGATATAACATACAGTGTGTATAGTTTATGCTACACTACACAATAACAAATCCCACTCTACAGGATATGTAAAATCCTGATTGATGTTGAAAATAATGGAAGATTTTTTTTGTCCTCAGCCCTTCTTCAGACATCAGTGCACTCTCACTACATAATTTGCTCAAAACAAAACATATGTGTGTGCATATGCAATGCACAGCATTCTGGGATACACCATCACCCAGAGGCCAACCAAAGATATTCTGCGAGAGCTGAGGCTGCCAGAGAAATTATCACTGGCCAGGAAATTTAAGCTATTTTGTTTTTTGTGTAATGTGGGGGCACTGATGAATGAAGAATGGCCGAGGACAAAAACAAATCTTCCATTATGTTGGTCATCTCTCATATTTTGAATTTTTTTTACATATCCTGAAGTGTGGGATAAGTTATTTTGTAGTGTAGCATACAGTATATACACTATCTGTTATTAATATATGAGTGTTATGAATATGTTACGTTCAAGCCAAACCAGGATCAAAATACATTTGTAGCTATGTGTTAAGTAAGGGGGAGGGAAAAAATTAACATCTCTATGATGATAGAGGCAAGCACATTCTTCTCCTGAGTTTCATGAATATTTAGGAAATTGGTGTAAAAACATCGTCAGACAAGGCCTACGGTCCATTGTTACATCAAACAACAGACACCAGTACTCATTAGCTTATCGTGGTAGAGGGGAGGATGGGCTATCCTCCTCAGCTGGTGAAAGAACAGTTATGCTCTCTTGGATATGGACGGATGTGGCATCATCGGATGTCGATTTCATGGTCCTTAACTGTTGCACCTTTGTCTCCATTCATTTGTATTTCTTTTCTTTTCTTTCCTTTTCCAGGTCATAAACATTACAGACATCCCTTTTTACAGATATACCAAATAACCCTGTCAAAAAAGCTCTATATGCTACCTTTAATTTGACCTCTGGTAGCATTATGTACTCAGAGCATAATAGAGACACCAAGTATACCTTGATCATTCAACATCATTGAAACGGGGAATTATGACAATTAAAGCAATAGTTCACCCAAAAATGAAAATCTGATGTTTATTTGCTTACCCCCAGGGCATCTAAGTTGAAAGTGACTTTGTTTCCTCAGCAGAACACAAACGCAGATTATTAGCTTTAGCCATAGCAGTCTGGTAGTCATTTAATGGAAGTGGATGGACATCAAACCTTTCAAAGTAAAAAAGTCCAGACTACACCCTGTGGCTCGTGACGACACATTTTTAAGACATGAAACGATCGTTTTTTGTGAGAAACTGAACAGTATTTACATCCTTTTTTACCTCTGAAAGACGAACGTCTCGAGCTAGGATACGCAAACGCCGGAATCTCTGTGGTCTGTGTAAACAAGTGACGTATTCACACAACAGATCACTTACGGCGCTTGCGTAACCTACGCCAAAGAGCATACAGAGACGGCTTGAGATGTTTTAAGTTGTTTTAAGAATTGCAAGTGGTCTTCAACAACGGCTTCTTTTTGCAAACTTCTAAATAAACAAATTGATCATCAGCATGTGTAGCATGTGCAAACCAAAATCAAGTGTTTGGATTTTAGTTGTATTTATTTGATGTGATAAAACAGATTGGATACTCTAGCAGGTGACCCAAAGACTGCAGAGCCCCAGGCAAGAACACAGGAGCATGTTCACTCTGCAGGAGACAGATCCGCTGGCCTGGCATCAGCATCTCGAGGGGAGACTTCCAGACAGATGCTGTTGGTATAATACTAAAATGAGATTTAAATGACTTTTGGGTGACTGCCTGTGGTTTCTTACCCATCTGCTTGTTTGCAGGTAGCAAGCTTTGTAGTTTTGGCCATTTCCTCATTTCCAATTTGCAAAGAGAAGTTGTTGTTTAAAACCACTGTGCATTAAAGGCTTGATTATGATTCAGGACCGTTTTCATCTTGCTCATAAAAATAAAACACTCTGAGAGGCTTTCATCATTCAAAGCCAATATCTGTAGCTCATAAGGCACCTCTAGAGAATTTGATACCAACATGCATTTTGCTCCATAAGAGGAAAACGGTCTGTAAACTCATTCATGATTTATACATTGGTCACTGTACAGTGGCTCATAGTTCAACTTTACTCATAGTAGCACACAAACCTACATGCATGTTTTTGATATATAAGACCCTTGTCAGTGAGTCTTGCATGCAGGGTTGTATTGATTGGTTAAGTGCCTTGCATTGATTCCCACCACCAGGACTGGCTTTAGAGAGAGATGCCCCTGACCTCAACTTGTCTTTTAGCCCCATGTTACATTAAGCTGCGTGGAAAAGATTGTGTGTGACTTTGCAATATCTTTGAAAGAATGGAGAATAAAAGTTGTAATGGTTGTAAAGCCATACAGTAGATGAGATACAGTTACAGTTTCTACATATATAACATGGATGAGAACCTTACTGGTGACATTATCATCAACTAGATGGAACATGGTTGTTTTTGGAATGCTTGCATTAGAAATGGTCTATATTTAGAACAGAGTTTTTCTCGGCAGACACGTAAGGGCCAAATCCTTTCCTAAAATATACTATAAGTAATATTGTATCCTATGTAATAGGTGATTATTATTAATTTTCCTGTCAGATTTCTGTTGTTAACAGACTAATATTATCTGTACTGCAGCAAGCCAGTAGGGGATATTCGAAAACTCAAAATAAAGAAGGTTAGTCCACTGTCCTCAGAGAAGATAAACTAGGATTTGCACCATTTCAGCTTGCTTACACACACACACACACACACATTTCAGCCTTAACTCTGTACTGCTAAAGTCATATCTATGCATGCGCTGCACTTAGTGAACCCAGCAAATTTGCCCACTGTGACCGGGCAGATTACTGACAGATTGAAGAAAAAATACTAAATAAATGTAGAAACATACTATTCTCTCTTCACTTGGCAATTCCAGATTCAGTAATATCAGAGATATTGTGATCTAAGGAGAACTACCACTCTCGAATGCAGAATTTAGCCGTCTAGCTCCATAGACATCCATTCATTTTCCATCGGAGGGCCGGATGGAAAACTCCAGGTGGCCGCCAGTTCATGATCACTGATTTAGAATGAATGGAAAATAACCATATAAAGGAGTGTGAGCCAAACGGTAATAATCATGACCTTGGCCTCTTTAAAGTCAATGAAACTTTTCAGTATATGATTTTCCTAGTAAATACATTTCTTAATAAATAAGTAAACAATTACATGAATGGATGAATGCACGTATGAATGGAGATGACCCTACGTAAAGGCAGGTTCTTTGGGAAGCCAATTACCCCATAATAATTAAATTTATTGCTAATTAGGAGCTAATCCCTGTATTTATTAACTGATGACCTTCACCAACAGCTTTTCACATCAGCGTGCTTTTGCAAATAAGTCACTAATGTGCAAAATAAGCACAGCATGGAAGCGAGGTTTATCAGTATTGACTGTAATCCTATGCTTCATCCTAATTCTTGGCTTGGTCACATGGTTCTCTGAACAAGTTATTTTTTGACCAAGAAGACTGTATCTAATATGACAATCACATGAGCGAACGATTTTTTCTCCTGACTCTTGGAGTCAAAAAGGATAAAGAATCAGGGTTTGAGAATCTGATAAGTAAGATCACCCTTCACTGAAATGACCCTGAGAAGAAAGAATTGCCATTGAGACAACCTCCTGTCAGCTAAACTTAACCGATAAGCCATCATGGACACAGGATTCACAGTGACAGAACTTGCTGAGTTAATGCCTGTGGCAGAAGATGTCATTGGCCTAGACCTTTCAGGACAATTTTACCACTAGTGGTACGTTGGTTTTTGAGGGGTGTTAATATCTGTAAGGTTCTAAAACCCATTGCTGTAGCTTTATCCCTGAACTCATCATGTAAGTGTTTACACAAACAGTAAAATCAGAATTTAACAAACGTAAATGGTGTAAACCAGTTTAAAACTGTTGTTCATCTTCCTACACTCTCAGTGTGTGCTGCTTGTCCACAACAATTTTGAATCTATGGGACATAGGGTCACCAAACAAAGCTCAGCAAGACTTCTTTGAGCATTGACACAAACCAGGGCAATTCCATTTAAGAAGGTTTCTTGAGGACAATTTACCATTTGTTGCGCTTCTGATCCAGATCCATGTCTCGGTCCTTTCAAGGGATTCTCATTACAACAACTTGGTCAAGCAATGGTTAATATTTGTATCAGGGCAGGTAAGGACACAGTGGACCTCAGCCTCATCACCCCCGCCATATATGGAAGCAGACACTGGGGTTATCAATTTTTTCTTTCCGTCTCTGATGAGAACACCTTGAACACATTGTCTGTTCGCACTTCATTTTGCCTTTTATCTATTGTTGTTGTCCTTTTATCATCAGCTGTACAGCTCAGCAGATTCCACAATGAAGCCGAGAAGCAAGACACATTTGTCACTTGACCCGCCATGTTGCCGGATAATAGAGCCATTGAGGCTGTGCACCTGCAATATCGCCACATTTCAGAGAGCCAAACAATAATGAGACAATTGAATAATGACAGGGATAATGGTAAGGGCTCATGGTATATTTCAAACCGTGCTCTGTCACAAGTTTCTTCTTGTTCTGCAGAATTTGCAGCTGTAGTCCAATGCCAGTATCTCCACAATGCTTCATTTTACATGTGCGTGTCTAGCCAATGAACAATAGGAGGTATCTGGAAAAAAAGTTAAGAGCCAGTAATGGTAGGGATTGGTATCATTTAGATTTCATTTAGATTACACTGATACACTGATTGCTACTGTTTGTTGATACCAATAGCTGTCAGTAATCTGATTGATACTACTTCCCATAAATTAGTACACGAAAGATGTCACATTAAAATGTGTAGAAATATTCAATATATATTTTATCACACTTTTTGGAGAAAAACTGTAGGGAGGTTCAGTTTCTGGTGGTGATGTGTACTCGAGTGACACTCTTGTCCCCTCCACTCACCCAATCTAGCATTAACCATACAAAAACACCAGCTATGCTAGAATGCCTTTAGAACTCCTACCAAAATCTGATTTCAATAAATGGTGTAAAAAATGTTGAAGTCTAAAACTGGTGTTTGCTCTCCTATACACTCACCATTCCATGAACTATTCTGGAATTTGTCTCAGGGACGGGATACATGAATATAAATCAAAATAAGTGCAAATGCATTAAATAAATAAAATAAATAGTTATTTCAAAAAGTTATTTTGTAATACATTAAAAATATATTATAGGTGAGGCCGGAGCTAATACAGTATTCTGAAAGGTACAATAAATGTGTTTTTTATGAATATTTGTATTCGTGTGGTTAGGGCGCTCGCCCTGCAATCAGAAAGTAGTGGGTTGATCCCCAAGACTGCTAGGCACCCCTGACGTTCCCTGAGCACGGCACTGTCCCCACACGCCACTCCCCGGTACCGTCCCTACGCGCTGATCCCCGGTACCATCTCCACACGCTGCTCCCCGGTACCGTCTCCACACTCTGCTCCCCGGTACCGTCTCCACACGCTGCTCCCCGGTACTGTCTCCACACGCTGCTCCCCGGTATCGTCCCCACACACTGCTCC
>JBBKCR010150845.1:0-18138 GCA_037577295.1 Ladigesia roloffi
CTTCTCTATAGCAATGTGACAGGTCATCAATCATAACCCATAAATCAATTTGACACAAGGTAGAAACTATAACTACTACCGTGTAATGATGTATAGGCCTGCGAGCCAGTCTTTTCTGTTGAAACTTAAATAAAAGCCTGACCATATGCCAGCTTGACTGTCGAGGTGTCTTCGTCCACCCTGGGAGGTTATGACAGAGCCCAGTCCCAGAGGAATTGAAGCCTTACAAGAGATGCACTGGAGAGTTGTGCGCATGTGATTGACTTGTGCTGAGAGGACACAGGGTAGTGCTATTAAGAGCAATGGTGAAACAAGCACTAAAGTTCGGATATGAGACTCACCAAGGAGTGATTTATAAAGCATATATCTAAGGAGCAAATTCTCGACATGGACCTAGATGTGGAGGGAGTGATCAGAAACTACTCCAACTGTGTACT
This sequence comes from Ladigesia roloffi, assembly GCA_037577295.1. Classification (NCBI taxonomy): domain Eukaryota; kingdom Metazoa; phylum Chordata; class Actinopteri; order Characiformes; family Alestidae; genus Ladigesia; species Ladigesia roloffi. The sequence goes on from JBBKCR010150845.1 coordinate 438, forward strand.
CAACCAGCCACTACATGAAGATCAACCCTTATAACTACTAAAACTACCACTGAGACCTTGGACTATTGATCTATCCCAAACCAGTACCTACTAACTGTGATAGATTACTATACTTCCTTTCTAGAGGCTGTCGTTATTTTGGAAATTTCTTTAGACAATTTAGTTACAGAACTGACTAAAACAGGTTGATAGGTTACGGGAATGCTGGCGAGACTGACGCCGCTCCATCTAGCATGTTTTTATTTGCCGTTTTAAAAAAATATATGATTTATAGTAAATATTCACCCAATCAATGCATAGTATTGATTAGGCTTTATATTTTACTCTCTACTAATTTTCGGCTGTCATTCAGAGACATTATCTTAGACTGCCAACTCCTGTGTTACAGATAAGAATGGATATTTTGCCATTAGTTTAAAACTTCTACATTCATAAGTGTTTATACTCACATAATAACTCAATATTTATGACCTTAATAAAAGAAATGTAATATTTAAACATCATTTCAGCATCCCTTAATAAAAAGGAATCAAAACATTCCTGCTCTGTAGAGAATGGATAAAAAAACATTCTTTGATTGTTGTAGTCTCTTATTTCATCTCAAATTTTTATGTATGTTTCCTCTCTTTTTCCCCTTCGTTATATTAAAACTATTGAAATTGTTAAAAAAATGTTTTAATATAAATAACTAATATATGTCTCTAAGGGGTTCGGGAGGTGGGCCCCTGTGCACGTAGTGCTGTCCATGAAAACATGATTGGCCTACACAACCCTGACCTCAAAACGGATAAACTGGAACATCAAGCTGGGTCTTCTTGTCCAACCACACTGCCCGTGGAAATCTCTTATGACTGAATGAGCACTAATTCACAAAGGCACACTCCTAGAGGAATGGTGTCTGTTTTAATTGCTGGGGGCTTGGCTGAAGGCTGGGGGAGCTCACATTATTGGCCATGGTTTGAAATGGGATGTCTAATAAGCTCTTAAATATGTAATAATCAGGTGTCAACATATTCTTGACCATATATTGTACTATAAGCAGACAGATAGTCTGCTTAAAGTACAATATATGGTCAAGAATGTCCCTTTTAATATATTTTGTTTAACTGTACTCTTTGTATTACAGAGCACCTTCAGTAGCTAAAAGATTATTTATTGGTTTGTGATGAATTGAGAATGTGAGACAGTCTGGATTTAGATTTGTGCAGTTCTGGGACAAGCTGCAATAAAACTCAAGGACAGTTTGAATTTGCATGAGCAGGAATGTGCTGATCTGAAGCTGCCAAAGACTTTAGCAACACTGGCTTTTGCTGACCTGATCCTTGGCAGGCTGTCTTTTTCGTTCTAAAACTGGGATTGGTCAGAAAAACCTGGCTTTTGCTGGTCAGTGTAAGGAAAATGAGTTGTTCTGCTGTGAGATTGTGGGGCAGATTGGATTTAGACTGTTGAGCTGACACAGGCTGAACCTATACTGATCTGAGACTCTGACTGGAAACTAAGACTTTGGGGCATTCCAGAATTAGGTTGATTTGAGCCGCTTTGACACAATAGCAGGCTGGAGGGTATGTGTCAGTCTGAGATTATGGCATGGCTGAATGAAAACAAATTTCTTGACACTTTTTTGACACTGGGATAGGCTATTGTTCAGTCTTAAGTAACTGTGGCTAGTCATGCTTGTTTGAGACTGCGATACACACTGTGGATTGTGCTGGAATAGGCAGGAGTGAATGTGTCAATCAGAGACCTAAACACACCAGTCAATGAAATGGCAGTCTAGACTCAGGAATTGTAGGCTAATCACTACAAATTCAAACACCTTATTTTTTCCCCTTAATGTTACCTTAATTTTCACCTTAATTACCTGTTTGGAAATGAAAAGAAAACGTTTAAGGCTGATTAAGGGGGAAAAACTCCTTACTTTTTTATAATACTTTAAATAATGCCTTAAATTTAAGTCAAGCACAATATTAGTACAATATTAACAAGACCTGGTATAATTTTTGGAGCTTCTTTGAGTTAATTGGGATTCTAAAATCTGTTAAAGCAAATTGCAATTAAAAGCTAAGCTTTGGTCAAATAATGGCTTTGATAATATTGTAATCATTGACAGACCCACTTGTGTGGTGTAGATTTACAGTAAAGCTGTGACAGCTATTAGAGCTGTCAGTGGAAATTTAATTCAACTTATTCTTTCTTGGATCAGGCTGAATTTCTGAAGTATTTCACAGGCTGGGTCTTTCACAGAGGAAAGAAGAGATGAAGTTGTCAAAGCTCCTGAGAGCATCCTATTTATGCTGACATTTTCATCATTAATCTTAAGAGGGCTTTTATGAGTAACATATCATTCATGTGTACATTTTAGTGTATGTTGGATGATTAGTTTTGGAACACAAACAGCACTCCATTTTTTTTCTAAAGCAGTGGTGTTCCATCACATCAGAACAGGTCTGGTGCATGACAGTTTGGCACCCTCGGTGAAATATTACTCCTATTTAGATTGTGATAATTGTTATTTCGATAACCTGGCTGTAAATGCAGCAGTATTTTTTATGGAAACCACTGCTGTCTCTATCTCTTAGACAGAAAACTTTTCATCCAAGCTACCTTCTCACTTTGAATAAAGAGCAATAAATACAAACCGTGTCTCTCTGCAGTCAACCAGCAACAAAAGGTTTGATAGGCAAAATATTTTTTTCTAATTGCTTAAAAAAGGTCTCCCACATTTGGCATTATTTTAAACTCAGTTGGCAAAACATCAGCCCAGATTTGCACAACACTAAGCGCATTGTCAGGTTCACACTTCTTGCAAAACTCATCACAAAGTGATTTGCAAATCACTAAACACACTTGTCAATTTCAAAGCATTAACTTTCAAATAACCACCCCCATGAATTTATAAACATTTGCATTGGTAAAAAACATCTCCTTTTACCGTAAATTGGTAGCTTACAGTGCGTACTGCATGAGAACTTTCTGGTATAGATGCCTAACTTTCTGGCATAGATGCATGAGAACTTTCTGGTATAGATGCCTAGATGCCTAACTTTCTGGTATAGATGCTACACAGATTATTTGTTTTGGCAGTATTGGTTTGAGAGTCAAGAATGCCAAGAAAGGAGAGATCCCATGTTCAAAGGAATCCAAGAAAGAGATATTATATTTTGTCTACTTTTTTCTTTGGAAAATTAAAAATGTTTTAGGATTAATTCAATGGTTTTTATCTCAATCAAAACGAATTAGCTAATAATTTTCATGTGTGTACAATATGACAAACAAGCATTTGTTTGAAGTTAGTTAGTAACCTATATGGATTAGTTCACCTATATGGCAGAGCTGGCCCTGCCCCTAGCCTGGCTGTCCCTTAGTTCTGCACTTCTATGTCGATACAGCTGTGTGTTCATAATTTTACATCTGTCTTATCAACACATTTGAAGATTTGGCTCCTGAGCAAGACCCATAACCCAAAGTGGCTCCAGGGGGACTGTCCCCTGTAGTTACGGATTGGGAGCCGCTGTCATCAAAGTGGCATAAATACAATAAGGGGCATATTAAATCATCCATTTGTCATGAGATTATAAGCAATACATAGATCCAATTTTGTGACAATACTGGCATACGGTTTAGCTGTCTGAATACAAGAGACAATTGGAAGTAGATTAGGAAATATTAATTCCATTTGATTTGGGCTGTGCTTTAGAGCTGTTCAGTTGGTCATTCCTGCGGGTTAGTCCTGATTCTTTCCTTCTGCCAAGTGTTTTATCAGTGCACATCATTTAATCCACTGCTTGCTGCCCAGTGTAGAAACTGAGTATGTTATCTACTACTAGGCTCAAGCCTTGGGAGAAAGAAGCAAGAACTGTGTCTCTGATCCACTGGGGGATCAGACTCAAACATTATCCAAGTGGTGAATTGATAGAAAGGCCTTGCCCTGTCGCTATATTTTGTATAGCTCTAACTTTAAAGGGCAGAGGTCACAAAGGCAATCTTCACACATTGTAGGTGACACATTGTTGCGTGTAAAGGAATGACAGCACTGGAAGTGGAAATCTCTGCATTTCTCTGGAGACCTGTCATACTGATCATGGAAAGTCCTCTTTATCCTCTGACTGGATGGGACAACAGCCAGTGATATGGACCCAGAGGGAGCTGTGACAGCACTGGAGGTAACAAAAAAGTCACACGGATTATACTTATGTCTACAACAACCATTTTCGGATGTCGACTAATTGAGGTAGATCTCCTGCGACAAAAATAAATAAACAATCAGAGCACACCATTACTATGGCAAGCTTTTTTATCTATATTGTACATACAAGGTTAAGTAAAGAGTATACATATATGTGTACTAGCAGGTATAGATAATTATTAGAATATGGTGGGGCTCCTAAACACTTTCTGCACAAAGAGCGCACAGGACAGGGAACACAATATTTTGTATGAGGGCTAAATGTAATAGTTTAAATATAATGAAGCAAAGATTTGTCATATGTATTGTTGCATTAAGCCTGTATTGTGATATAACATTACTAGGCTTATAGTAATTCATTGTGCTCTGTATTTTTGACAGCAAATTGAATTAAAAAAAGTGATGAAAGCCAGAAAGCCATGTTTTCCTAATGCCTATACATTTACCTGTAGAAGAGATAATATATATTATAACAACCAATATTTTACATAGCACATTAAAAAAGATAAACAGTTGTAGCATTTTGTATCCTAAAAAGTTGGACATTTATTCCATATTGAGTCTTCTGTCATGTCCATGACGCCTTTGCCACACCTCCAGTGGGCCATGTAACCGGAGTACTGACCTGAGCAAGTCTCAATCACATCTGGTGTGTCAAGTTCAGAATTGTTCTTGTTTGAGCCTGGTGTTCCTGATTAACTTTCTAGCTCGCTCCTGATCCAGGTTGCTAGGCACCAGTTAAGTGGCTCACCTGTCTCTCTTCAGTGTCTGCGTTAAGCCTTGTTTAAGTTTTATTAGTCTGGTGTTTTGATCTGTTGTCCATGTCAAGTCCGCTGTGTCTCCCTAGTTAAATGCCAGCTGATACAGTCGGATAGCATGCTATCACCCTTGTTATATCCCCGTGTCTGGCTGAGATTGTGTGTGTGTGTGTGTATGTGAGTGTGAGAGAATGCTGGATTGGTCTCTTATTCTCTAAACAGGCTAGTGCTTAATGTGAAAGACAGGCTATGGACTAAGCATGGAAAGCTCAATAAAAAGAGGTTCTCTGTTTCCAAGTTCTCACACGGTGGACTGTGATTCCTCTCTCTTTCTCTCTCTGACTTATTTTCCTACAGATTTGATCAACCAATGGTTATCTGTCAGCAGGCTGGGAAATCTCTATGTGGCTGCTAAATGCATCAGGTCTGTCACAGTCCAGAATGATAATCTTTTTTTCACTGGCTTAGCATGTTGGAGAAACAAAGATCCGCTTCTCATCCCTTGCACAAGAAACGTTTGCATGAATCAAAATGCTGTTTAAAACAGCCACAATACTTACATTGCCTGAACCTTTGTGGTTGAGGTAGACAGCTTGGATGTCGGCTACACTTTCTTCTTTCTGAAGCTATCCAATGCAGAATGCAATAACGACATCAGCAACTGCAAACTGCTGACGTTCAAAGCCGTGTTATGAGAGTGGCATCATTGGTTGGAGGAAACTAGACACCCCTTTGTTGCGTTTACTGACAACCGAAACCCAGAATACATCTTGCAGGCAAAGCATCTAAACACTCCACAGTCACATTGGGCCCTTTTCTTTAATTAGTTCAACTTCACCAATACTTACCAGCCTGGGTCCAAGACTGGATGCGTCATTACTCCAGTGGACACATCTGAGCCTATAATCGCTGTGGTTCTGATTGTTGCACCCATACAATGAGACCTTGATACAAAGAGACAGAATGTTTCCAGAGGGATGCAGGTGAGGCCTTGTGATGCTGTGTTACCTCATAGGAACAATCCAACATGGCAGCCTCCCTCTGAACAACAAACAAGCTAGCTTCCAAACCAGCCAGATCTAGCCCAATGAACATTAATTGCAGTCCTTTTTTCAGTAAGATACACATTGTGGAAGAGGAAAATTTATTTAAGACCTGCTAAGCTACGTGGTGAGTGTTACCAGGCATCATCAAAGACAACCTCTGAATGCTCTTTGAGTAGCCATCGGATGAAAAGGAACATGGGGATATGTTGGAGTCTATAACAAACGCAACTGCTTTGATACCCGACTCGTCAAAAGTTTGCATAAGGAATTTCAAACGCTAAAGGTATTGCTGGAGTTCAGCCAAAAACAGGTTGAATCACTGGCATCAGAGAACAAACCCCTGAGAGAATTCACGAAAACCCTCTCAGAAGGCGTGATGAAATTCTCTGAAGAAAATAAAGACATGAAAGAGGCGTAGCATGCGGGTCAAACTCATGTTATTCGGAATTCCAGAGCCCATGCTGAAAAATGGTAAATGCTGAAACCACCGTGAGGAACTTCATCCACCAACAACTCAAACTTTTAGAGGAAACATCAAAATCCTTCACCTTCCACCACATCCACTGCATAATAGGATTGAAGAAAGATGGACAATGTCCAAGACTGACTTATTTCAGGACCAGAAATACACCCCTTTGGCTCTACTGAAATCACATAATTTAAAAGTTGATCTTCTGACTGAGTTAAAAGAAGCATAACAGACAAGATTTAAGATATGAGCAGTTAATATACCGTAGGTTAGCGCATTTCACACATGCATGCAGCATTTTTGTCTATGGACTATTAATGGACTATTAAGACACACACACACATAGGGTGTAATGTATCACCACAATATGTATTACTGTTGTTTTGTTTTTGTTGTAAATTATCGAAATTGATACTCAAATTTATAAGAAGCCTAATTTATGCTTGACACCCACAAATACATGTAAGAATTGATACTCAAAGAAACTTTGCCACCGCCGCCCCGCCTCACCCTGAGTTTGTTCTTCTTGTTGTGTGTTTATTTTTGTGGTTAATTTTTTTGAAGGGTGGATGGTGCTCCCCTCTGCCCTGGGAGGGGCGCTGTGGAGGGGGGGGTATTGTCAGGTCAGAGGGGGACCACTAGGGGGCCTGGTGTCCCAGAGGAGGTCATGACAGGAAGCAGCCTGTGTCATATTTTCAAGAGGAGTGCCTACTAAGTGAGCTGAAAAAATCGAAAATGAAACTGAAAGAATTAAGGGACATCAAAACACAATTTCAATTACAGAGGTTACACTTGGAGAACTTATAGTAATAAGTCAAGCAGGTTTTTAGCAAACCAACTAAAAAGAAAGAATATCAGTAACCTCTATCATAGACTCCAAAGGAAAAAACAACTCGAGTCCTAGAAGAGATTAATTCAATATTTAGAGATTTGTATAAAAATAAATATTCACATAATACTGATTAATCCAATACCAAAACAGAATACTTAAGTTCCAAGACTAACCTATGAACAAAACGTGGCTCTTGAATGACCTCTTTTAATAGGAAAACTTTATGATGCCCTATAATGCCTAATGGAAAACCACCATGCCCAGATGGTTTCGCTGCAGAATTCTACAAAACATTTTGGCCTTTGCTAACAACAACATTCAGTAAAATGGCTCTTGAAATTAAGGGTGCTTTCACACATGCCTCATTTAGTTTGGTTGAATCACATTAGAGTTCGTTTTCCCAGTTGGTGCGGTTCGTTTGTGCATGTGAGAATGCAACAATCGCACCTGAGACCACACCAAGAGCCGAGACCACTTCTTGAAGAGGTGGTCTTGGTACACTTTCAAACGAACCCTGGAGTGGTTCGTTTGTGGTGAGACCACGATCTGAATCAGAACAGACCCAACTGCAGACAATACTGGGTCTTTTTGGACTAATCCAGCTGCCGTAGTCAGTTGTGCTGTGCATTATAGGATGAGGAGACGTATTTGTTTCAGTTAGCGCTTAGCAACATAGGTCCAAGGAGCTTGCGGACAGATGTGAGTATGGGCAGATCCTCATCAAAATTTGGTCCGATGACTGTATTAGGTCCCAACTTTCAAAAAATCATAAGAACACAGCGATATTTTGCTTATTTAGCAAACAGTTTAGGGAAGGGGGGTTTAATAGATCAGTAAAACAGTGCAGGGCTAAGGCAAAGAAACTGGATACCTGCACGTTAATTCTGACCAATCGAAAAGTAGTTTAGGAAATATGTTCCCTGGAAAATCTAGCCAACAAGGGATGTATATGTTGTCACGTTATGGTCCGGACCACTTGGTCCTCAAGTGTTGTGTGAAACGGACCCAAAACTGCAGAACAATTCTACAATGTGTCAATTGTTGCTCTTGGTCCGGACCAAATGAACTGAACCACATATGTGAAAGCACCCTAAAGAGATATTCACACTTCCTCCTGACATTAATTATGCAGATATCAATCTCCTCCTCAAACCAGACAAAGACCCTGCAATTCCATCTATATATCATCCAATATCACTCATAAATGCAGATCTCAATATCATCAGCAAGGTACTGGCTAGTAGAATAGAGTAACACCTTATAAAATACATCCAGATAAAATTGGTTTATTAGAGGCCATCATTCCACTAACAGCACAAGAAACTAATTGGCCTAATAGATTATTTTGACATTGTAACACAAGTAAGCCATAATTTTTTCTTTGGATGCAAAAAATACGTTTGACAGCATGGCCTGGGAATTTCTATTCGTAACCATACACTGTAAAAAATCTCACTTAAAAAAAGTCGACATTATTCATACAGATTTCCGAGTAAACTGAACTTTAGGATAGAATCTCAGATTGTTGAATTTACATGAAGTAAAACAATAAGTTGACCAAATATATTAAACACAGCAACTACAACAAATGTTAAACTTCCCTGTACTTCATAACCTAACTTGGTGTACAGTGTCCTATACTAAACCCCCTCAATTTGTAAATAGTGAAAAATCATATTTTGATATTCACCAAGTTAGATTATGAAGTAAAGGGAAGTTACTTTTCTAGTAGTTGCTGTTTCATATATTTGGTCAACTTACGGTTTAACTTAATGTAAACTCAACAGTCTGAGTTTCCATCCAAAAGTTCAGGTTACATGGAAACCAGTATGCATAATGTTGACTTTTTTTAATTGATGTAACTACAGATTTTTTAGAGTACAGAAATCTGGATTTGAACACCAAACTTGATCCATAAAATTTGCCTTTACGCAGATGATATTCTACTTTTCTTCAAGACACACACAGCACTCTCACTGAAACTACAACACTTATTGACGAGTGTCCTACCTATAGCTTTTGACTTCCCGCTCCACCAAATTATCATGCTGTAATCTGGGAAAAATATTAGAAACCGGGGTATTAACATCTCTGCTTTACAAGATTAAATCACATTTTTTACTTAAAAAGATTTAAGTCGACCTCACTCGCTGGGGTATCCTGCCACAAATCTCTTTGGTCCCAAATCATCCCCCCAGGCTTGGTTTACGTATGTGGACTTTTTTATGGAAATCTAAACCACCACAAATAAGTTGGAAGACTGTAAATAAACCCTAAATTGGCCTGGAACTTCCACATTTCTAGAATTACATTCTGGCCAATAGATTAATATGAATACTATAATAGATTACATAAAACCAGATGGATCTCAAGTGGTTGGATATTGAACATATATTAAAATACAATATCTGCCATTTATCAGTCCCATTCTCAAACAACATGGCTGCTTTAAGAGCAGCAAGATCAGCACATTTTTGATGGCCTGGTGGGAATTTTACTAAAATGAATAAGACTTCAGTGGTCCCATGCAAACTGACACCAAGCTGGAACAGCCAGAAAATTCTACAATATATAAGAAAAAAAAAAGATACAGTTTATAACTTAGCATATAATTAGATGTTTGAAGCATATCATCCAAGACAATGATATTAATTCATTTGACAAATATTTATAAAAAAATATTTATAAGTATATATAAGTATAATGATAAACACCTTTAGAATGATTTAGAATTCAAATTTGCAGCTCATACAATATAAAATCCTACACAGAACCCACTACATAGGACAAATGTTCTAGATGGATATCAGAAATACTCACATATGTGTAACCTGCAAGAACAACACACTGTATAATTACATGCAAATTTGCTGGCCCTGCACACTGGTCAGTGAATTCTGGCAGAAGATTTGTGAAGACTTACAATACACCCAGGACACCCCACCCCCACCTCCCCCTCAATTTCCCTGTTCAGTGACATCACTAATATTAATATAGACCCTAATAAATCTTACACACATCTTACAGTACAAATCATTGCTAAAAATAAAAACTATCCTGAACTGCAAATCAAAATAGCATTTAAACTTAAAGGCCATACATTATTCCTCAGTTATAAAGAAGTTATAATAGGTCCATGGGCTATTCAAAGCATGTTCATGAAGTTCATGAAGCTTTATTGTTAACAGTTTTACTCCCTTTCAAAATGAGCAGTTTAAAGGTTCTGTCACTTTTATGCAAATAAGCTGTGGCTGGCCATGCCCCACCCACCGCATGCTTAGTGAAAATGACAGGAAATGGCAGAAAACTATCCAGCCCTATATATTTGACCCTGAGTTGGTCCCAGAGCAAGATGAGCACAACACTATATGTGTGACTTGACTTTGCCTGTAGCCATAGCACTCAACGTTGTATGCATGCCTATAAAACCAGACAAAAAGGGCAGATTTTCATCAGTCTAGTTGGTGGGGGCTTGAAAGATGAGGAGTGGTTCTATACAAATATCTTCATCCTGACATCAGTATATAGGAGACTAGGAGAAGCATATGATTCCTGGCACCAAAAAGGATGCAAATATGAGTTTTGAATTATATGTCCCCTTTAAATCAATTTAACAATGTATGCTTAGAGCATGTTCCCACGGTGAGGATGTCTATCTATCGGAAAAACAAGGTCACGGCATTTTAACACAATTTTAACCCTTTAAGTGCCCTTTTTTTTTTTTTGCTTTTGTACCGCGTGTCTCCGGGTACAAAAGGCAAATCTTCCCCTTCAGATTCAGAATCGGGTAATATCATTCACAGGACATAATCAACGGACAACTTTTTATTCGCCATTTGGCTTTTTTTTTTCCTAATTATCTAAAATCCAACAAGCATACACGCACTGAGGACAGAAGGGCATTGTGTGTCTCCTCCCGCATCAATGACACAAGGCTCATTTCAACCGCTTTTTACTCAAAACTTTGAATAGGATGAGGGCGAATTTTTCATCTTGAATCAAAGAATTATATGTTTGCTAGCTAGTGGTAGTGAATATAAATGCTACATTACATGATATTTGTAAATACAGTCTGTTTTACTCATGAATACGTATTTTTGCAATTCTGTTTCCTACACTACCTGGTTTATTTGACATGAAAAACTTTTTGTTTCTGATGTGTCCCACGCCTGGTGCTGACCCACCTCAAGAACATCACAGGCCATCAGCTGGACCCCCTGCAGTTTGCCTACAGGTCAAACAGGTCAGTGGATGATGCTGTAAACATGGGGTTGCACTTCATCCTGCAACACCTTGACCAGCCAGGGAATGCTGTTGGAGCCATGAGTGGCTGTTGAGTCGTAGATCTACCTGTCTACCTGGCACTATGGTATTGAATGCTAAACAGTAGTCTACAAACAGCAATCTCACATAATTACCCTATTTCTTGTCCATGTGGCTGAAAGTGGTGTGCTGGATGTGGAGAGTGTATCCTGTGTGGTTCTGTTGGGTCGTTTGGCAAACTGGAGCAGGTCTGTGGTGTTTGGGATGGAGGAGGTGATGATGTTATTCAGTTGCCTCTCGAACACCTTCATTACCATTGAAGTCAGAGCAACTGGCCATTAGTTGTTTAGGCATGAGTGTTTCTTGATCTCGGGTACAGTGGTGGATCTCTTGAAGACTTGGGGACCACAGACTTTGCTAGGGACTAGGTAATATGAAGATACTTTTATTATCATGATAAATTATGTCAAATCATGTCACAGAGAGTTTTTTTGTTGCATGTTTTATTACAAAGAGAAAACACTTAATCATGTTTACTTTGAGTTAGTTTACATTTACCAGACGCCTTTATCCAAAGCGACTTTCATTCCCTAACTACAGGGGACAGATTCCCTGGAGCAACTGGGGATCTTGCTCAGGGACCCAGTGGTGGCGCTGGAGGTAGGATTCAAACCCCAGACCTCATGGTCTAGATGCAAGTATCCTAACCATTGAGCTACCTCCACCTCCACTAGCCTATGAAATATGAAATTAAGATCTTTTTGAAGGCATTTCTAAAATGTGTCCTTCTCCTTAGTTAATACCTCAAACACATTTGCAAAATGTCCCCAATAACTTGAATAAATTTATTAGGCAGTATGAGACCATTTTTTCTGATGAAAACTAGCCGACTCTGTTGGGTTCCGTGTGTGACGACCAGTCATAGTCATATATCAAATTTTAAGCGAGATTCAGGTCATGCCGTAACTAGGTCACCCTTCACTTTTTTCTTAGACACTGATGTATAGTTTTAGCTACCAGACAATATGCTTGAAATCAGTCTTTAAACTTCACTTCATAATCCATTCTGTGATGTAGAATTTGATCATAAGTAGATGCTGAAAGATTGAATTAGAACATCTTTACAATTTACTGTATGTCAAATGTAACATAAGACTTAATGCCCACCACGAACAAAAACAGCTTACTACCTTGTAAACTGCCCGAGCAGTTTAACCTGCAGTGTGTGTGTGTGTGTGTGTGTGTGTGAGAGAGAGAGTCAACAGTGCCGACCTCCCCCCTGCGGTGTGTGTGTGGGCATGCTCCCTCAACAATAGCAAAGTCTTGTAATGTTTTACCAATTCTCATCAGAACCACAGAATTCTGTTGTTTTAAACACACCTGGGATAAGTTAGTAACTGATGATACTAAACTGTGTTTTTCTTTTCGTTTCAAATCCGATCTGTTTGATATCTGCTATGTCTAATTTCAGTATTTTTGTTTGGTAGTTTTTTTCTTCATGCTAATTCTTAATTTATTATGTAAACTTTGAGTACAGTGCCCCTGAAATAGCAGTTGCCACCCCCTGGCCACCCCATGTAAAAGATTCTAGCTCTGAACCCCTGGAGGATCTGGGAAGTCCCAAAGTGGGTGTAGTACATGTTGAGATCATCCAGCAGATGATGGTGCTGATGGTGGCCCTATACTCTGTGATGTTCTGCAGGCCTCGCCACATCTGCCCGGAGTCCACAGAAGAATAGGATCCATCCAGCTTTTCTCTGTAGTGCCTTTTGCATCCTGTGATGGCTTTCTTAGTCTGTACTTCGCAGCCTTGTTCTCTGTCTCATTGACTGATCTGAATGCAAGAGAGCGAGTATGCAGCATGTATAATACCTGAATGTGGATCCAGGGCTTCTGGTTAGGGAACCTTCTGACTTGTGGGCACAGTATTGTCAATACAAGAGCTGATATACCCAGTCACATACTCAGCATAGACCTCTATGTTGACAGAACAGTCCTCCATAGTGGCTGCAGTTTTGAACACATCCCAGTCTGTCTACTCTCAGTCTCTGGGCTCCAGAGTTTTATAGGTTCAGTGACTGAGTTTGAATGCTTTAGTCTCTGTCTGTAAGCCACGTACATGAACAGAAAGTCTGACAGTCAGAAGTTGGGATGCGATGCAGCCCTGTATGTGGCGTGTATGGTACTGTAAACATGGTTGTGGTCACAGGTGGGAATGTCCACGTGTCGGTGATATTTGGAAAGTACAGTCCATATGTTGCACTTATTACAGTCACCAGCAACTATAAACGTTTGTACATCACTACTAAAAGTCTGTACATCACTACACCATTAATTGTTGATAAATGCACTAACACCGCTCTGTTACTGGAGGCTGCAGTCTGGTCTCTACTGTGTTTGGAGTGTTGCTGAACAGCACATTCTCGTACTTTGTCTAAAAGACTGGTCTCTGTGAAAACAAGAGCGCAGCACTCTCTTATTTCCTGCTATGTGATTCTTGTTTTCCAGAGACTGCACTTTGGCCAGTAAGAGTCTGGGTAGCAGTGGTCGGCTAGCTGGGGTTTTTAGCCTAGCATGGATTCCCTCCCTCTTGCCACGCTTTCATTTAGATCCCCGGAGCACTCTCCTGGGGTAGGCTGGCTCACTGGGGATTGGTGCCTCCGGCGTTTCCCTGGAGTGGTGTCAGTGGCTATCAGGCCGGACAGTGAAGCTCCTGAGGTATAGAACAAGTACAGTTCAGATGATTATGTGAGGTACACGACTGAACCATCCTGGTAAATGATGGACAAGGATGGAGACTGAAAGTTAAATTTTAAAAAGAACCTTTAGAAATCTTTTTAAAAGATACATTTATTTACCACTGTCATTTTTCTTGACAAAGAATCTCTGAAATGCCTTGCACTCTACCCTGTAGGATATAATTTCAGCAAATAAAAATGATGTAAACCTCTCCTACATGCTTACTGTTTGCTCCTCTTTAGCTGGGCTGCTCTCTGGACCCCCTTCCCTCTGAGGGTTTTCCCTTCACTTGTGGGAAGAAAATATTTTAAAAGGTATTGTTGTTTCAAAGATTTTGTTTTATTCTTTTGGGTTTTTAAATGTAAGAAATTTGGCCATTTTTGTATTTATGTGCATTTGAGCGTGATGACACTTTTTACACCCCAGTAGATAATTATTAGTATTTTAGTAAATATTATTGTATTGTTTTGGAACAACTTGTGACGTAGTGGATAGGGTGAGGCTTCTGATATCAGAAGGTTGTGGTTTTGAACCCCATCACTGTTAGTGGCACCATTGAGATTCCCTTGAGCAAGGTACCATCGCCACAGACCACTCCCTGGACGCTCCTTATTGGTGAATGGGTTAAATGCAGAAAGAATTTCACACTCTTCAGTGCTGTGATGTGGTGTCCTCATATCTGACTATAAACTTTATATCATTTTTTAATTATTTTGGTTCTATATGACATAAGAACACCAAATAAAGCTTCAACACAGACCTAGAATATACACTTCCATATATATCCTATATATTTGTTGTGCTACTGGCATGGATCGCTCCTGTTTTAAGGGCTCAAAGGGTGTGGTACTTCTAGGTGAAAAATGAAATCTCTAAGTGAGAAGCTTTATAAATAATGTTTTGGTTAATTGTATAACTATAAACTGCCACACAGGTAGAGGATGATGGAGAGAAATCATTTAAAGCAGACTAACAGTTTTATGCAGTGAAAAAGACTCAATGTTCTGAACAAAGACAAATAATTTTCATTGTGGACCCTTTTGAAACATGGAAGACATTTTTTGTAAAGTAAGAAATTAATGCCTTATATTTAATTGAAATGGTCTTAACTAGTGTTGTCAAAAGACCTGGTACTTCAGTATCGAGCACTTGGCCAACCCAGTTCTTGCTGCGCTATCAGTTGCATCTTCTTCGTAAAAGTACAGAGACATGGCGACTGGCGATGCTCCGCGGCCCTGAATCCGCTGGTTGAAAAGAAAAGAGGAGCGAGCCACGTGTGGAAGTGTTTTGTTTTTGCGGCAACATGACTGATCAGCAAAATCCCTTACCTTATAAAACACCTCAAAGACCGTCAACCAGGCTTAATGAAAGAATTATAGCAGGTAAGGTTTATTTTATATTATATTTAAAGCTTTTGTTACAAAAATATACCCTTAAAATAAACGGATAGAAATAAATATTGTTATTTGCTTAGTTTATCGTTAGCATAAGTGCGACTAGTGTTAATGCCAGTAGCAGGATAGCGTGTCTTTATTAACTATTTAATGCTCCTACAGCGTTTAAAACAGGACATAATAGTGTACTATTTTTACACACCAGAGGCTTTTAAATGACCTGCGCAGCCAGAATATGTGTGGTAACAAATTTATGGTTAATATTTGAATCAAATCAGTCCATCAGAAAAGCAGTTTTATGTTAAGAAATATGGTTTTACAGTTTGATTAAATAAAAGTCCAGTCAAATACAGTCCTGTATAGTTTGGTAAGGCTTTACAATAAGTTACCATTTATTTACATGACTTCATATGTAATCCAACATCAAGTTACAATCAGTGAACATTAATTAATGTGTGTGAATGTTATTTTATAGAAGTACATAATACAATTTTAAAGAAAAGTAGCTGCTGTATACCATTTGTTTATTGTTAAGTATTGTTAAATGGATTCTTTTCATTGTGTTTTTAAAAAAAGTGTTTGTCTGTGTAACATTTATATCACATAATTAATATAAGAAATCTTCTATATACTATATAATATATAATAATATATATTTATTATAAAAGCTGAGGTTTGTTATTTACTGAAAAGTTACATACAAAACTCATTTAAAATTGATTTACTAAAGGATATTATTATTTTCATTTACAGCTGCAGGCTGAGGATGACAACGACAATTACAGATGCAGTTCAGCAACAAAAGTAGTATGAAAAAAAAACTCACCTTAGGCAAGAACACTGACCTGGGCTGTTGCTGAAATCATATGTATGGATCATGTGGCAGTTTATACAGTTGAAAAATATTAAACTTTCTTTAATAAAAATGTTTGAGTTTATAAATAAGAAGAGTGTATATTCAGTCATGGAATTACTGTATGTTATTAATAAAATATCTTGTTAAATTAGTAGTTTTGTGTTTTGCTTTGGTACCGAAATTGGTACCGAGAACCGTGTATTTTCACTGGTATTGGTACCGAATACTGACATTTTATTACTGTGACAGCAATAGTCTTGACTGATTTGACCTGTTGCTTTAACATAAAGGACTGGGATTCTTTATTTCTATTAATCCATGTGAAAATATGCCCTTTAAGCTTACAGTCAGCTTTGGTGTTCTTGTTTTTTTCTTGAAATCTGTTGTCCGTAGGACAGAATTGGTATTTGAAGTAAAAAAACTTTTACTTTTAATTGTCAATTATTCTAAGATTCTGTCATAACCAGAAAAGGTCGGTTAAACAAATTAGTTTTTAATTATTGTGTGATGGCCTTTATTCATTTTTACACCCTTTTGGCTACTCCTGAGGAAAGATTTATAAGTTTGAGAAATGGTTATCTAGGAGTGTGACGAGATCTGGCGAGATCAGATTTGTCTCACGAGATGCATCTGGTCTCCCGAGACCCAAATTACGTCCTCTTCCTGTTCAAGATTTCAGTAAATAGCAGTGCAAATCAGCCTTCTGTCATTGTTACTGAGGCAGTCAAAGAACATTAAGAGCGGCATAGATCCACGGAACAAGCCCTAATCCACATCAAACTTCACAGTTACATAGGGCTTGGTGAGACCTTTGCAAATACTCCTCGTTTGCCATAATACCCCCGGAGTTAAAAGACGCAAAAATCGCGGTGTCCCTTTACTTTTGATCACCACGGACCTTACGAGCGGCAAAACTCCGAGGTGCACCCAGACACTTCCAACTGCAAGTTTTAAAATGATTTCATATTAAAACAGCCAAATACAAATGTGATATTTTGGGTAGGTAGCAGTGCTGTGCAAGTTCACACTTTTCATGAACTAGTTCAAAGTTCAGTTCACACATACTCAAAGTGAACTGTTTACGTTCATAGCTCACAATTTAAAATTTGAACTAGTTCAAAGTTCAGTTCATTTTATTTTTAGGTGCGATATATAGTC
>JBBKCR010150861.1:0-18137 GCA_037577295.1 Ladigesia roloffi
GCATTGTATTCAAATACATTAGGCTTTAATATAGAGTTGATCCACTCCTCGTGGAAGAATTTACACAAGGGGTTTATGTGGGAATTGGTGTCCATTCATTCTGTAGAGCATTTATGAGGTCAGACACTGATGTTGGATGAGAAGGCCTTACTCAATCTCCATTCTGCTTCCTCCGAAAGGTCTTGATGGGGTTGAGGTCAGGGCTCTTTATGGGCCTGTCAAGTTCTTCCACACCGAACTCACCCAACCATTCCTGGAGCTTTTCTGTCTTTATGGAACTCGCTTTGTTTACTGGGGTACAGTCATGCTGGAATAGAAAGACTTCTTCCCCAAACTCTGCCCCCAACACTGGAAGCATGTCATTGTCCAAAATGTCTTGGAATATATATTTACATTTACATTTACGGCATTTAGCAGACGCTTTTTATCCAAATCCTTAACTTGGGGTTAAGGGTCTTGCTCAGGGACCCACTGGTGGTGCTGGGGGTAGGATTTGAACCCAGGACCTTATGGTCCGCAGGCAAGTATCCTAACCACTGAGCTACCTCCACCTCATAATACTGAACCATTAAGATTGGCCTTTGCTGGAACAAACGGGGGCAACTGAATTCAATCATGAGGAGGCTAGCCCCAATATTTTTGTCCATATAGTGTACAATGGGACACAGAAATAAAAAAAAATGGGTGTGTGTGATAGGATGTGTGATAGGAGTCATTTGTACAACACAAAATTTGATGGTGTATTTTGTTACTTTGAGATCTTTTTTAAGGATGGTCTCGGCATAGAGTAGACATCACACATCATCTCGCCTCACGTTCACAAAGCACAGTGTCATCTAGTACACATGACAGGCACGTTTATTTCAGACACTTACCGGCTGGAACCACTTTAAGCTCTAAATGAGTGGCAATAATGTGGGATAGATGAGGACAGGATGACAAGGGCAGAGGGTTGTCTGGCTGAGTCACAGAAAGTACTGTCATTCTGTGCATTAGTGATGCACAGGTCAGATTCTTTTATGAACTTCCTCTGTCTGACTCGTTACGTGAGCAAACCCATCCACCCGACTTGCAAAAAATATTTGTTAATCAGTGACCTGAAACTGACACAACCTGCAGTGTTAAGTTATTTATAAACTAGTCAGAATGCCGCTTTGTCATTTTTTGACACACCTTGACTTCCCCCAGTGACATTTTCTAATAATCTGACCGGAGTAGGATTATTGTGGGTTACGGCTCGACCTGTGCTTCACTGCTGCACATCCTCATTTCTCATTTATCATACTGTTAAACATAGTGCTTATATATAATGGAGGTCTCTTGGATTTGGTATTCATCACTCTTTATCAATGGGTTTTACATTTGCTATTCCTTTTACATCCAAAACAAATATAACTTCAGGTGTTCAGGTCAGTTCTAGTGATTGCTTTGAATTCAGAGATCAATTTGCTTTTCTCTAACAACATTCTACTGTATTATTACCTCAGGAAAGAATTTAAATTCCAAATGTAATTCAATGCACAGAGTGTTCTCCTACCTCCCTGTGCTATTATTGCTTGTCCAGCATTACTGTATTTTGTAACAGAAAATTAAAATATATTTAAAAAAATTAACATTAAGATTTGTTGTTAGACTTCTTGTTTGCCTAATGTACGTATTCAATATCATCGTAGTTTTCAAAATTAATTTAGATTTGAACATTGGGCAAATATCTGTACACTTGTTGTCTCTGTACATGTTTGTACATCTCTGTTACAATGTGTATCATATTGTGAAATTCATTTAAATTAGCAACTGCATTTATTAAATAATCCACCTAGAATTCAAAGCATTACCTCAGCACAGAGAAGCCACTGATGTTACTACTCACTCCATAGAAGAGAAACTACATGCTAACACGTATTAATAAACTTCTTACCACATTGGGGTGCTTTCCCAGTGCCACAGAGCCCCTGTCTAAGGGGTCCTGTCTCCTGTGTCTCCACCTCCTGAGCAATCGGAGCAGCAGACATAGTGCAGCCAGTGCCAGCAGCAGCAACACAGACGCCAGGCCTCCAGCTATGCCCACATTCACGTCCCCAAATAGCCGTTCCTCTCCAAAGGGACTTCTTGGAACTATTGGAGCATTTCAGAAAAGAAAAATGTAAGGCTCAGGTTTTTCTTCGGGATAATCAGCATTTGAGGAGCTTTCTTCAAAAAAGCATTACAGAAGAACTCATGTGACTGTTCAAACTATCGAGATAAATAAATTGAAAAACATTTCAAAACAGTTTTGGGGCTGCTAATAATAATATAGCGATGATTTTATCAGTGAATCAGTTCAAAGCAAGTCTTAGGGTATGTTCTCTTTTCCAATTTGATAAGTGTAGTTCCAGGCATTCGTGAAAATATATGAGATATTTCATTTATAATTTCCACAAAATACAAATTGGCACATACTGGTATTGTTTTTGTGGGTTAAATTTAGTCTGTAAGCTGCCAGTGGATTTGATGTAAGTAAGTAAATAAGTAAAGCTTTGTTGTCATCTCAGCCAAATACACTTCACAATCAGATGAAATATCGTCCTCCTGGACCATATGTGCAAAAGAGATCACAAGAGAACACTCAGTCAAATCAAAATTAGGTTAAAAAGGTGGACATACAAGTTAACTTATATATAGATTAATATATCTACGGCAGTAGGTCTTGTCCTAAATGTAACAGAGAACTGTAATATGCTGTACTGTGTTTAAGACAGGGTTAATATTAATGCTCTTTGCAGTTCACACCCAAGGCAGAAAGACAGATATCCAGAGGAATAGCAGGGCAGGAGTGTGTCTCTGGACTGAAACCCAGGGTTGTCCACTCTGGTGGAGGAGACCACTGTGCCAAATGCCATAGACAAACGATGGTGCAGAAATTCCAAAACAGCAAATTTAACAGCTAAACCAAAACAGCAAATTTAACCAGCCATTAAATTCCATGTTTTCTCTTTGTGACAGAACTCTGTTAGTGTGTTTACCTGCTTGTCCTTTCTGAAGAACTTCGATATCTACTGTGGCATTTGCTACATCTCCTGACTCCTGGTCTGTAGCTACTACCTGCAAAAACAACAGGAGTCACTGCAGTGAGTTGACAGGTTCTAGGTAGGCAAATCAGATAGGTCAGCATAACTGGGTTCCATCTCAGCAGCTTTTAGTTCACAAAGGCCTTGTAAGCAGGTGTGTGTAATGAGGAAGTCTGCTAAACTATGCAGTCCTAGTATGGCACATCTTTTTAGATGCATTGGCCGACTACTTGTTTTAGTCAAACAGACTATCCTCTGCTTTAAATTTATAGTCACCTCTAGAATGTGTCTGTCAAAGGCACTGAGCTGAGTAGCCTTTGAAATCAAGATACCATCCTCAGTGATGTGATACAGCTTGGCGCTGGAAGCCAGTGGGTGAAGAGCGTAGGTAATTTTTGGGTTAATTCCCTGAAAAGGGTTGCAAAAGAATTCATGTTAATAACCAAATATATAGTCGTGGCCACATAGTGACATAATAGGCTACATAATAGTAACTGAAGGAAAAGATTTATCACCATACATCTCTGAAGTCTCTGTCTGTTGCCTGAATAATGAGAACCTCATTTCCATAAGTAGAGACCAACGTCGCGGGGCTTGAGTTTTCAATGACAAAACCTTTGTAGGTGGTCTTGTTGAAGTAAGGAGGAAAGCGGTTTTCTGCCACCACACGCACCAATGCAGTGGTCACTGTGTATTTCTTAGGATCATTCCTCTGGGCAGCCTGTCAGGAGTTAGTCATAAACAATAAGGTGAAATGTACAATCATATGGCATAAGCTACCAGATTTAAAGGCTTTATCAAAAGGGCCCATGCCATACCTTTTTTTGCATTCTAAACTTAGTTCCTCCTAGTTTTACTGTGACTGATGCATGAAAATGTCACCCATTCCAAATGTTTTTTCAATATTGTACCTCATTCAAAAAGCAGTCTGAACTCAAATACAGTCTAAATAGTGTGTGTGTGTGTGTTTGTGTGTGTGTGTGTGTGTGTGTGTGTGTGTGTGTGTGTGTGTATGTGTGTGTGTGTATATATATATATATATACACACACATACATATACAGTCCTGAAGAAATTCTTAAGGCCGGGGGAAAATTTCAAGCATTCACACACTGATAGCTCATAACCAGGCTGTATATAAAGCTTCAAAATGCAAAAAGAAGAAACAGGAGCAAAAGACAAAAGCTAGACATTAAAACTGCCTTTAAACTTAAACAAACTGTTCATTAGCTGATCAAAAAATGTAATGCCCTAGTTTTAAACTGGCAGAATCTGTGGAAAAATATGGCTCTCCTTTCATTTTCTGTCAGGCCTTCACATTGTCATGACCTCCTAATGGCAAAAAGGCAAAAAGGCTTTCTGTCTTTGAACGTGTCAGGATTGTTGAGCGGCTCAAGGAAGGCCGAGGTCGGACGCAGTTTGACAGTCATATTAATCTTCTAAAAAAAGATCCTGAGGGAAAAGGGATAGTCAAGTGGTAGACCCGATTTGACCGGGTTTTAGTCGATGAAAACTGATGACATTTTAGTCTAGTTTTAGTCAATGAAAGCTGTATTTTAGTCTTTTTTATTAATGCAAGTCAAAATAGTATAAGTACTTAGTAGAATAGACAAAATCTAAAATTTCAGGCAATCCTATTTCACAATTTAAATAATGTTATATGATTACACACTGATTTGAATCTACAATATTTATTTTTCCAACCAACGTAAATAAAATAAATGAATAGCCCAAACATCACATCACTAAAAATACATTGAAAATGTGTGTCGCTGTTGCCATAAAACCCACATTTGTAAAACTGGTCGTCACCTTCAGTTTGCGTGGCCTGAACTCACCTGAATATTTTTTCTAATTCCATTTCTAAAAAAAATGTGTAGTAAACTGCATAGAATATGTTCTTTTTCCACTACACTGTCAAACATTGTGAGAATATGCATTACAAAATGTGAGCTAGAACACACTGCATATCTGGATGTGCTTTAGTAGACTGAAAAGTTTCTTATTTTAACTAATTAATTGGTTGCAATTGGTATGTGCCCTTCTTTGGCTCCTTTGAAACTGAAAAAGTGACATGACTGCCTTACCATGATAAGAAGTCTGAAAGTAGGAGTTATCAGTCGGCTTCTTACACGCCTTCTCAAAGTAATTTCACCTGTTTCATGGTTGATGATAAATCTGCCATTGTCTTCACCTGTCATCATTTATTAAAGTCATTAACATGAATTCCTTTCCATTTATCAACACATGCTATCATTCAAACAATAAAACCAAATGTAGCTAAGGCTGCAAAATATAGCTACAGTATTAGCAAAGCAAATTGCACACATTTATATAAGCCTCACAAATAATGTGAATGTAGAGGTAAACAGAAATGTGACCTGGTTATTTATTGGTGTGCAGTATTTTGTCTAAATATATTTACTTTTGTGGGATTACATTCATGAAAAAAACACACAAAGAAAACTCATGTGTGAAGCTGTGATTGGTCAAGATGCATAAAATTAAAAATAGATTGTGTTTGATTCTCATATGCATATTGCAGCCTTCTGTGATAGTATTCTAAATGCCAGTATGACAGACTGATAAACAAATGACACATCCTGCAGCCCTACATGTAGCTGAAGCATTAGTTACCTGACAGGATGGTGTAGATCAAGGGTGTCATTATGTCTTTGTCTCCATCCGCAGCATGGATGGGACCCGGAGAAAAATGCAAGACTACATTCTGCAACATAAAAGCCTTGTTTTACAGCGGTGTCTTACTTCCCTCTACCTGGGATCAGTGAGCTTATTTAATTTTTAAAAAGCAATGCACCTATTTGTACTCATAAACTGTTTGCCCAAGGCTTTGTCTGGAGGTCAGGAAATTGCTTGTATTGCTCTTATGGTCAATTATTACTCATATATTGCATTACCAAAAGGTAGGTAGATATACCTTCTAGCTTTTTCAACATAAAACAAGTGTGTTTCAAGCATACACCCAAACAGTCTCCATAGACAACAGTTCGAAGTACAGAGTGTCATAAAGAACAGTGCAGTGACTTTCAACATAGTGCAGCAAAAAACGGCAGCAGCCCTGGTCAATTTATTGACAGTTATTGTGGAAAGGCCTAGGAGCAAAAATATATCACTCTCAAAGCACTAGGTCACACAAGCTCACAGAACTCAGTTACAGCACCTACTATTAAGTTACAAAGCAAGAAGCACTGCCAGCACAAGAACTGTTATTCTGGAGTTTCATTGATAGGGTTTTCCCTTCCTGAGTAGTCACAGCCTAAGATCACCAATGCCAAATGTCAGCTAGAGTGATATGTTTGGGCTCTGAGCTGTAGAATTGCATTCTCTAGCGTGATTAAAACTCTTAACCGCCTGGCATTATGACAAATACAGACTTTAGTTGAATCCAGAACAACACCGTCTGCATCAATTCTGAATTTAAAAACTCAGGTTGAAGAGAAGCAGTAGTCTGGGGCTATTTTTCATGCTTTGTGCACATTTTATTCCAGTGAAGGAATAAAATCTTTATTCTACAGCATATAATTAAGCTTTGTGGCTAGTGTGAGGCCCCTCGTGAAATTGTTTGCCAAATTTGGTGTGTAGAAAACTATTAAATAAACTAAATTAAATCTACACAGCCATGTAAAGACATCCCAGGAGAGTGGAAGCTGTTGCCTCAGTAAATGGAGACTAACTCCACAAGAATGCCCTGATT
Source organism: Ladigesia roloffi (assembly GCA_037577295.1). Lineage (NCBI taxonomy): Eukaryota > Metazoa > Chordata > Actinopteri > Characiformes > Alestidae > Ladigesia > Ladigesia roloffi. The sequence continues at coordinate 6,761 of JBBKCR010150861.1, forward strand.
TTGGATTCAGATGTTCAACAGGTACATATGGAGGTGATGTTCAGTCTCCATGCAAGTTTGGTCATGTACTGCATGTGGTACTTCGGGTGCCTTATGCCATCTGCTAAACATAACACTTGTCAACATTACCTCATCGTCCTCTGAGATGTTAGCAGTGTACAGTGGATTGGTGCAGATGGTGTGCTCTGAAACTGGAGAGCAAGGCAGAAAATGAGGATATTGGTCGTCTCCGTCCATCACATTTACTCTTACTGTTGCGGTAGTGTTGTACTTCTCAACTGTGTTCATTTCCTTAATGTGTAGAATAAAAGAAAAACTATAAGCAAGAATATTGATTGTGTGTTTTGGGTTGACTCAGACATATTATAAATGTAAATACTTATTATGTATTTAGTTCCAACGACAAACAATTCTTTTTGTTTTGTTTGAAAAATTTATATTGCTAACTTACCACAGCATATATGACTACCTGAAGTTCAGTTTTAGTTTCAAAGTCCAGTGGTTTGTTCAGGATAATAATTCCACTGTTGGGAAGGTCAATCCTGAAATAGCTTGCATCAGGCTAAGAAAGAGAGTGATAGTTTAATTGGAATTTCTGTTGGGTGTTTTACCTTTGACAGTAAAATGTTTTGTGTGAATGAATATTAAACTAACACAAACAGACTTTGTTATTTCAGTCTATTTTAAATAATACATAACTAAATGTATTAAGAAATCGTCATATGATTACTCTACATCTTTACAAATACGAAATACAGCTCTGGAAAAAAAGACTGCAATTTATTATGAAATCAGCATCACTATGATTTTGAAAAACTTTCAATGCCAGGGTCTGTTAAATTTCTCCACAAGCAACTCATTCTGCTTTATGAAGTACTGATTAGTGATCACCTGAACCAAATGTTATTTAAAGAGAAAAAATATAAAAACACTGCTGTAATCAACACTCTCCAATCGCAATGTGACCAGCTGGATGGCAAAACACCGCTAGAATTACGTCAAGGGTTAATAATTATCCAAATGAAATTTCCAAATAATTACCCATTAGTATTTTGTTTAAGAGTGAGCAAGAGATTTGTTTCCTTTATATTATCCAATTTCAGCATGTCTTATTTTGCTGTGTTTTCTTTAAAATTATGCTTTAAATAACAATTTTTATTTGATAATGAGGAGAAATTTTGTCAGAAGTTCTTAAAGACTAAGACAAAACTGTTCCGTTCAATACTTGCACATGTAAAAGATAAAACCTGAGAAACTTAATATTTTAGAAGTGATCTCCTTTTTTCCCAGAACTGTAAGTGGTTTTATGAAATGGGAAAAGCTCTGTGGCCCTGTGACATCCATCCTTTTAAAGCCCACTTCTTCCCCACAAAATCTATGCTTTCACTACACCAAAGCAGAATATAATGGACAACATCTACATTAACACAGAAACATTCCATGTGTTCTATTATTTTCTGGTGGCCACACTGGAATTCTCTCAATGACATACTAAGTATAGTGGACTGTTAAGGCCAATTCAAGCTTATAAATAAGCCCCATTATTAGAGCCATAATGGGGTATTACCTGAGACACAGATACCAACCTGTTTAACTATAATAAGCCATCAAAAACTAGTCAATGTTTTGCGAAACATGTGTTTGTGTGCAGGCCATTAAGCATTACTCACAGATGATTTTTCGATGACGTATGTGATTGTGTCCCCATCTGCATCTTTGGCTTTGACAGAAAACACCACTGAATTCACTGCTGTAAGCTGTGAAGAACAAATAATTTCTTTAAATCAAACCACGTACTATCTCACAACATGGCTACTTTTATAACTGGTTTTAAAAGTCTTGAACCATACCTCACTAATGAACCGCGGCTGAACAGACTTGTCGAGAAAATATGGCGTGTTGTCATTTTCATTCAAGATCTCAACCATTACTCTAAATTCATTCTGAAACAAGGAGAGATAACATGCATGCAGCACATTTTAGTGTGTTTCATGTTGGTGTGTTCCTGTAGCAGAATCCTATTTAAGACCAGTCCTCACCATTGAGATCAGTGGGCATTAGGGGTGGAGACAAATACAAATACGGTATTCAGATTGGCACAAATAACGTGTTTTTTACGTATAGCGTATTCAGACAAATACTTTTAAAATATTTGTATTCGGGACGCCCCCACTCTCTCCGTTACACACTCTCGTGGCTTGGGCACTCGCCCTGCGATCAGAAAGTCATGTGTCGATCCCACACACTGCTACCCACACACTGCTCCCTGAAACGTCTCCACACACTTCTCTACACGGGTGCAGAATTCATGGCTGCCCACTATTTCACTTGGTGAATGGGTTTAAATGCAGAGGAGGAATTTTGTGCTGTTCACAATGTGTGAAGTGGTGTGTTCACGTGTGACCGATTGATCACTTTCACTTTTAGGTATTCCGCCTCTAATGAGCTGGTCATTTTCAGAACTGTGTTCCGTTTAGATTATGTGTGTAAAAATCTCATAGTTCTGTACCTGTTTGGTTTCCTCCTCATAGCATGTTAAGAAGGCCATCAAAATAGACCCCTGGACCTGTTGATAGTTCACAAAATGGAAGACAGAACATAACTTATATTCAATTAAGAACTGTTGTGATAGGATTAGTTTAAAACAATAAGAAAACATACAGAATATATACAGAATAAAAATACTGAATATACTGGAAAACACAAACAACACTATGCCAATTGTATAGTTTTCACTATATATGGCAGATCTCACAGTTGTCACTTGCTGCGTTGTTTGCATGAAATTCAATTAAATTTTCTATTTCATGAAACCTTGTGGAAAGAACCATAAAGCATTAAACGATGATGATCGCCGCTGTAAAGACACTGTTTGTTGTGATCCCTGTTGCATTGCGCAACACAGTCCAGTCATTCTGCTTACCTCTCGGTCCAAGCCCCTTGAAAATGATGAGTTCAATCTTATGGTTCGACCCTCGAGGTAAAACCAGCCAGCATTCTCTCCGGTAAGACAGAGGCGAATGCTGTTGGCCCCTGGTTCTCCAGCAATGGTGATGTTTGCAATGAATTCCCCCATAGGACTGTTCTCTTTGACGGTGGCAAAAATGTCATGACCACCCAGGCATAAACTGGCTGTCATTAAAACAAACAAGACTTCATGAACAGTCACTTTAGTTGTACATATATCTTTCCAGTATACATTTAGTGCCTGTAGCTCATCTGCAGATGCACAGTTTGTTAGTCCTGCAACCTTTAGCTGGCTTGATATTTTTGGGTGTCAACAGTGGCACTGAGGGGGGTAAACCAACACTGCTCTGCCAGATACACGATGAATGAGACAGTGGGTGGCTGAAGAGTTGTGCAATAACGGTGCAATGGGGTAATTAATATAATGAATTTCAAGGAGGTGGCAAATGTGTGGAAGTATGTGTTTCAGATGGAGTGGATTTTAAATGTGAATTGGATTAACTGGACTAATTTTATGGAAGTGCAAAATCAAGCTTGTTAATATGCATGTATATGCTTGATATTTGAGTAGATTATGAATTTATATTGTTTATTTCAGTCACTGCACCCTGCTTTAAAAAACCCTGATCTCGATAACAAAGCCAGATTTTTGTGCTTCTCCACAAGTGTCTGTTTTCATGAGACTTACAAACCTTTTACAATGTGATAGGAAACATTCAGCACCACGTGGTAGATGAGTGCCCTCCAAGGCATCAGCATGGTGGAACACCTCGTCCTGTTCTGTGCCCAAGGTATAAAAAAAATAACAAACCTTTAAACAAAGCAACAACTCTAATCCAGACAGGTCAGTGTCCAGCACAGTTTCTCGACTCGAAAACCTGTCCACTAAACCCAGCAACAGCCACTGTGTTATAACAGGCTTGTTTAAACTAGGTAGTAATCAAACTTGAGTTGTGCACTCCTGTCTTAAAACAAGGAGTTTTGTTATTACACTTTAAATGCATTAACAACAATGTTTTTTTTTTTTATCTTGTCCATTTTTTAAAATGACCAAAGCCAGATCTAAACACCCAGGACACACTGTGATCAGATTATGATCAGGTCACTTAAACCACATTAGTGGTCAGAGAGTTTAAATTAAGTTAATCAGAAACTTACTAGCACAACTAAATTGTTTTGAAGTGTTATTCTTGAAAACTAGGGAATACCGGTTTTGTTTATTGTGATTGTCTGCCCCACACAGTCTCTTGTAAAGCATTTAAAGTAGTCAGTGCAAAGTTACTAGTAAAATATCTGGTATATACAGACTTCTGATCAAATACAGCATTAGGAAAAACTAATCTCTAGCCTCGCTTGATACTTCTGGGCTGGCAGGTGAGAGGACAAACAAGGAAGTGTAGGATGGATATGCATGATACCTATGCTGAAAATGTATTTCTCATCTGTGTATTTCAGGTTCTTTGCTTTTTGGCTGAACCCCCAGTAGCATATTTTGCCACTCATAAAAGAGCTACTAGTAACATTACCAGCATGTTAATCTTGTTCTCAGTCACACACAAGCCCACACTTCACCACTACCTTAGTTCTTTTTCTAGATCCACACGTGATGCCTGCAAAGCTGCCTAAGACGTATTTTTCACTAATCCTGATTAATTTGTCTGGCCGCACTACACTCTTGTATCCACCATGCTGTATGAAGCTACACTAACTTCCACTGTGACTCCCGTTTTCAGTGTATGATATCATAATTTCATTCGGTTGGGTTATTGTCAATTACTAGGTTTTGCTACCTTCTTACATGTGTAGTGCCTACAAATTACCACTAGGTGGGGCACACTAACTTTTTCCTGCTGCCTGTATTACTGACTAAAATTACGAATGGGAATCCTGTTTAGGCTGGCTGTGAAATGTTAGAACCATGCACCGGAACCTGGTGAACTAAGAATAATCCCATCTCGATTTAATCAAATAAATGCTTAAGAAAGCTAGTGAGAGTCAAGCACAAGCTGTGCTTAGACACTGCAAATTTGGAGATGAAAGAGGACAGCGTCAGAAACCTGGAGGATGACCTAAACTGGGGAGAATACTTTGACAAATTAAAGATGCTGAGTACTGAGTACAATGTCTCTAACATATTTCGACAAAACCCAATAAGATTTTTTAAATATTTATTTTCTTATTAATCACATTGTCTCCTGCTTTTAATACTGATTTTCTTTTAAAACATTTAATATGTCATTTCTACTGATATTTCTTGAAAAACGAATTTATGTTCACAAGATTCACAATACATTTTCAAAAACAAGCCCTACACTAAAGTGTTTTTAAAATACTTTTGAATGTGCATTGTGGATTTATGGCCTGAATATTTATTCCAAATACAATTAAATTCCAGTCTTCTCTGAGATTCTGTCATTCAGTTTGTAAAGTTAAAATTGCATTTTGTAGTACATCAACAGTAAGGCAATACTCTGTTCATTGATGCTGCTTCTACAAAACCATGGATCTGTCAGAAAAAATTGTTCAATAAAGCCAGTTGCAATAATAGCATGCAACCTGTGCAATATTTCATATATCTATCTATCTACTGGTTATGCTGCTTCTACTGTATTTATTTTGTTATATGGTGCTGTAATAATGCAAATCTTCTCCTGAGTGACTAATAAAGGGTTACTTTATGTCATCTTATCTTGTCTTATATTAATGTGCCGTATTGTCGGAAGCCTTTCTGTGTCATTTTTTGTCATCAAATAGTCCAGTACAGAACACGTTTCTGATTCTACAAACAGCAACATTGATGAGATTTACTATCAGATTATTGGAATAGCTGCTGGCTGTGTACTCAGGGCTCTGTAAGGATTAATGAAACAGGAAGTAGATTTGTGACACATCTTAGATTATCACAGACAGCATATGATTTCATATCCTTGTCTTCTGCATCAACATTTGCTTGGTGTAAAGTAAGGTTGTGTGGGTGGTTTAATAAAACGTAATACCCTTACACAAGCATAAACAAAGATTTGTCCGCTAGGCCTCTGCCGCAATGCCTTGTTTCAGGCAGAAAATAAAAACCTTTGCTGTGTTCAGAAATGTTTGATAGTTTTGCACACAGCAGTGTTGAAAAGGGCTGTGTAGCAAACCAGTACATGCTTATATAAAAGCCTAATTATCCTTTCTCTGCAAAAGAAAGGCCCTCAAACTCATTAGCCAAGCTTTGGAGGCAATTAGTGGAATGTAATAAGGGTTGAATGGTCTCTGAATAAAAACTGAGGAAAAAAAAACAAAGTTTTTTAAACACAATAAAGTGTCTAACACAAAAGTAGCATGTAGATAAAGTACCATGGCACTCTCAGCACCTCAGCAACAAGGTCTGTACTCAAAGCACAATTGTTGCTTGAATTTAACTTATAACAGATGCTAAAAAAATAGTTCAAAGGCAATATCTTAATAACCAATGAATGTACAAATCTTATTCTGTCATGCAGACTTGCTTTAGAGACCCTGTGGTTTATCTGGGCAGTGGAGAATTTGGTGCCGGCATCATATTTCTCTCTCAGGCACCCTAACATCCTTTCAGCTGAACAAATCATGGCTTAAACTCCCTATTTTCTCAGAGAGTGACTTCCAGGCTACTTATAACTTATATACTAAATGCATGCACAAACATAGCTAACTAGTGTTAAATGAAGGAAAGGATACGAGAACCCAAATAGGAAACAAATTATGGATCCCAAGCTACATACTACACCATGAACCAAAAGCTACAACCACATGAACATATTTCCTTACCTTTTCTGTGTGGCTAATTGCTTCTAGCTCCGTAGACCCAGCAGACCATCCCTGCGGTGGCCTCCTTTATCTCTGGCCTGATGTCTCTGCTATTTGCGGTTGGATGTGTGGAGGTGGTGGTGGCTGAGTCACAACAACAAATGTGATGGATTTCCCCTGCCTACCAAGCTGTCCTAAGAGAGAGAGAGAAAGCTCGCAAGTGAAAAGTGTTTAGCTGGAGGGTATTAAGAGCTCCCTTGCGGTGCTGACATGGGGCTTAGAGGGTATTTCCAGGATGGCAGCAATTAGGTTAAAACGAGAACAAGGGCTAAAGAGCTAAAGCAGGGTAGTTTCTCCACAAACCACGTAGCTCAGTGTTGTTGTTATTTTAAGTAGACTAAAACTGTTTTTGTTCAATACTTAACTGTCACTAATTGAGTAATTGCATTTGATTTTCTATATTATTCAAATGTAACTGTTTAATTATACATTTAATTACACAACGAGATGCCGAATTAATGACATTTACGTTCCCTTTGTTTTCTATATCAATGACATCATGCATTTTCTTTTTCTCTCTGATATGCTTGGAGTAATAAACAAGAAACATCAGTTCTATATTACGTAAAATAAAAACAAATTATTAGAAAAAAATAAATCATGTGATACATGTTTTATTCCTCTCAAATTTCCAAATCCAAAGTTGTTACAAACTGATATACACAATTTTGCAATAAAATTCTTGATATATTCTCCTCAAAAATAAGTGTGATATTATTTGTAGAAGATCAATTCTCAGAAGATAATAATTTCTCAGACCATGCATTCTCAGGCTCTTTTCATTCAATGGGCTATAAATGAGAAATTACTAATATTGCATTACATTATATTTGCCATCACTGGGTCTGGGTTATCAGCTTCTAAAAACACCCCTATTGGACCCCAAGCTATTTTATTACTAGAATTCAAACTTACAATCACCTGCTTTTGGGAATATTTATGGACACACGTCTGAGTAACTTCGATAATGCCATAATGAAGAACCCACGCAGATAAAATATTTAGCAGTACTTCATGATGGAAAGATTCCTAGTTTAAGCTGGGAAAAATCTAGTGTCCTCAAGACAAAAATGACCACATTACAACCCTTTTTGTTTACAGTGTTTATGGCGAACAGGGTGTCAGTTGACGTAAAGTTGTCTTGGGTGAGAAAGACTGATCCTCTGCCACTGTGAGAGGTTCTCCACACTTGTCGGTCCTGATTCTCCTTCATCTTACAGATGACTAACTCCACAGACCTCTAATTACCTTTGACAAGGGATTACGTTGCCTGCCTGGTGTTTCTTTCTGTCTCTTCACTACTTGCCAAAGTCAAATGCAGCCTTAAGGACAGGCCACTCCACACACACAACCTTCCACCACCCCCAACCCCCTCTTGTCGAACTTGCAGCTGCCAGTTGGGAATGGCTGTTGCGGTGATTACATCAGGTCCCTGTGAAAGACATGGCTGTAGCCAAGCTCAACAGTAGATAATTGGCTTAACCATGGGCTCTGACTATCCACCATTACAGATTAAACATGTCCAGTGTTGCCAGCTATAACGTGGTACAGCAGACCTATTCACACATACATCTTAGGACATCACTTCCATATAAACCTCGTCTGTGGTTCATCAGATGCACTGGAACACTTCTTACCATCGATTGCTGTGGTTGTTGAATAGATCTTCAGTGTTTCACAATCTTCTCTCAGTCTTTATCCTCTAATGATTGCAAAGGCAGCTTAAGGTGCTCCTATGCTAGAGTTTTAATTAATCAGTCTTAGACTGAACTCACCCCTTCATCCTTTATTTCTGTGTTATTCACCTGTGTGGACAGGTGATAGTCATGTTTCAGACTAAAGTTCAGCTTTCACATGCTACAGCACACACAGAGTCATGCTGGCTCACATGTAGGGGTGTTCAGAGTCACACTTGTATTCACACTTAAAGGTTCACACAGATTATACTTGTGAAAGAGAGCAGAACTTGCCTGTACATATGCTAACTGTAATACTGCTTGGGTAAAGCTTAATTTGAGAAAAAACCCTGAGTACCAGTGTTGTATTTTCTACACAGTAGAAAATGTTTGACTTTGATATTTGACTTTTTATCAGATTTATTGAAATCATAGCAGAAAAGGGGAAACCTCGAAGCCTTCCATACCTTTAAAACACAGAAAAAAAACAAATTTCTATTAGTCAGCCCCAAATCCATACTATTATTCATTTGTTTCACTGAAGAAATCACTCTAGAAATTCCACATACAAGATAAACATGTGTTAGCATGGCTATTAAAAGCTTGTTTATAAGCTTCATATGTCTGTGTCTAGAATGACAGCAATGTGCCCTTACTTTCTACTCTGTACAGTAGTCTGAGGGCATTTGAGAAAACAAAATATATGAGAATATATTTTATTTTATATCTTGGCAATAAGCATACATTTGGTCAAAGCCGAGTGTATAATTACAATAAAAATACAAATAAGCACATTTATTTAGATGTGTAAATGCATAGCTTAACCATTTCTAAAAGTCTCTTTAAGGAAACTCAGTTTTTACAGTTATCTTGCAATAATTGCTTTTTTATAACAAAAATATTCAATCTCTGTTTATTCCTGTTTATTTAATGTTGGTGTTTTATAGTGTGTTTTAATGGGAGCTATGCTCTGTAGAATGTGTTTTGTTTCTTTACTGTTCATCTCACGTGTCACTACCAGAGGGCAGTGTTTCAATGGAAATCTCTCAAAGCCCTGCTTACACAAGGGGAGTTGTCGGAGTCTGAGTGCGCATAAAAAGTCAATTTACCTTCTTTATTTTCAGGAAAGCTTCTGAAATGTCTTGTTTTAGTCTGTCCTCTGGTCTCTAATAAGCAGCTGGAGTACTTTGTTCTGCATAAGTATTTTTATCCTCTTTCACACTTTCATGCACACATGTCACTTCCCATGCATGTCACCATTGTCTCGGGCTATCACTTCTGTTTTTTTCTCTCTTTATTTTTTAAAGACCAATTTCTTCACTTGGCTTGATTTTGTTTATTGACTGTCCTACCATTGTTCTAATTCACTGACCTTTCTTCAATACTGGGAGCACAATTAAACAAGGCTGTAGGACTACGCAGGTTGGGTTTTTTTTAAACAGGGTTTTAGAGCCATCCTGCAGTAGAACTGTGTTTTGATTCTGTTGTTACTGTGTACAATGTAAGTGAAATAGTGACATTTCTAAAGATTGAAGCCATTTCCTAATTAGGAATTCAAATAATCTGTGCTCCATTACCTCATTCTGCACAAAAATGTATGGGGACTTCTCTTTCAGTCTTTAAGGGAGTAGTTAGATCCAAGAAGGCCTCTGTGTACATAGGAGGCTCTGTATGTTGGCGCATGTTTGTCTTGATTTGTTAATTCAGTGTGTGATAATACCTGGATTGTTTTCATTAAGAGATTCTGAACATAAGAGAAATAATGCCAGTGGATAATGCTCAATACACCTCAGCAAAGAAGGGTAAACGTTGGTGGAACGTCAACACAGCTCGGTCCTAACAGAACGTAAATACAAATACACAACCAAACTGAACCAATGAAAACACATAACCCATTTTTTTGAGCACAACATAACCAAATGAAAGTCCAAAACATTCAAAAGGAACATAAGCAAGACCTGACAAGCATAAATATCACTGGGGAGCAAACTGTCTGCTATGCATGGATTCTGGACTACCTGACTGATAGGCCACAGTTCGCGCGCCTACAGGGATGTAAGTCTGACACGGTGTTGTGTAGCACTGGAGCTCCTCAGGGAACTGTACTTTCACCGTTCTTCTTCACCCTGTACACATCTGACCTCCAGTACAACACAGAGGGCTGCCATCTGCAGACATTCTCAGATGACTCAGCAATAGTTGGATTTATCAAGGGATTCAGAGTACAGGATGGCTGTAGATAGTTTTGTGGACTGCTGCTAGCTGAATCTACTGCAGCTCAACATCCAAAAGACAAAAGAACTGGTGGTGGACTTGAGAAGGTCACAATCTCCTGTCACTCCTCTGTCCATTAGAGGGGTGGATGTGGAGATTGTTCAGGACTATAAATACCTGGGTGTTCACATTGACAACAAACTGGACTGGTTCAAGAATTCACAGGCCACTTACAAAAAGGGTCAAAGTAGGCTATACTTCATACGAAGACTCCGATCTTTTAGCGTCTGCAACACCATGTTGCGGATGTTCTACGAGTCTGTTGTGGCCAATGCCCTTTTCTATGTTGTGGTGTGCTGGGGTGATAGCATGAAAGTGGCAAACAGGAATATACTTAACACACTGGTCAGGAAAGCTAGCTCTGTGGTGGGTGAGGGGCTGGATAATTTGGAAACTGTGATTGAAAAGAGAGCCTTGTCCAGACTTCAGTCTGTTATGGACAATGTGGATCACCCACTCCACAGTGTGGTGATCCACAGGGGGAGTACCTTTAGACACAGACTAACAAGCTTAAGGTGCTCCACTGAATGCCACAGAAAGTCTTTCCTTCCAACTGCCATTAGACTCTTCAACTCCTCCCTCAGTCACACACCAACACAATAATCTGTTGCTGCTACTTATTATTTATTACT